>APFE031357007.1:148652-197012 GCA_000404065.3 Pinus taeda | reverse complement strand
AGAAACAATGGAAAACCCTTCACATTCCAAAACCGACCCTTAGAAGATGAAACGCCAAATTGTGGGCCCCGTTTTGGGTAAATTGGTACATCAATTTCCCGGGGTCGTAACTTTGGCATACGATCTCCGTTTGACGCGTATGATAGCTCGTTAGAAAGATCTATCCGAGAACTACCACTTTGGGAAGGGCAACATCGGTCCATGGACCCATGTTGCCCCCAGATTTCCAAAAAAACGTTGTTTAGGGCCTCAAAACGGCTCCGGAAGTTCAGAACCCGAAAAAACTGCTAAAAATAGTAAATTGTGCTACAATTACGGAAACTGAAAAACTGAAAGAGACAGTTGCGGGGGTCCAAATGGGATAAGTGGGTAGCCACCAACATCCACCTGGATCATTTATGTCTTTGGAAACTCTTGAATATGAGCATAAGGATGACTATAAAGTATTCTTTTAGGTGAGGAACTGAGAGCTCTGAATTTCTTGTTCGAGGTGGAGATGATCATCTTTAGAGTCCCTTGACAACTAGGGTGGAAGTTTGTTCCTGGGATCTCTGGTAAGAGAAGTTTGAGGTCTTTTATGCTTAGTAATTTGGCTTTTACAGTGTATTCTGAAGTCCTAAAATTAGGTGGTATCACAGTGCATTGTGTTGGATGAGGGTGGAGACATAGGTCTTTGGAGCCCCTTGGTTTTATTGAGGGAAAATTTGGCTGACCTCTAGAATCCCTGATTGAATATTAACCATAATAAAAATCAGTTGGTGGGTGGAGGTGATTGGTCTTATGGAGTCCGTAATTCAGCTAGAACTATTGCTTTCATCCTTTGCGCAAACCTCCTCATGCTCTCAAGTCTATATCGTTGGTGATTGGGCTGCAGGAAAGCCCACAATGCAACCCAATCTATGGTTGGGTGGAAAATTGCAGTCCATGACTCAATTGCCTAGTCTTGTTTTGAGATAAGTACCTATTCTCATTATTACGAATAATGGATCTTATGTTATATTCTTGAAATTGTTATATGCAAATTGACTGTGTGAGACATTTTTTCTTATGATATTGAAATTACTGATGTTTTTTATGGTATCGTCTAATCTCTTTGGTGGAGTGCCTTGATGATGTTCGGGTGATATGATTCCTCTGTAATACACTTGCATAGATTGAAGATGGTGTTCCAAGGTTCCTAGAGGATACTGATATGATTATTTTTGAGGATTAGCCTCACGCGGTGATTAATAACCTGTATGGTTAACACCCTTATAATTGGAAGCTTCTTACTAATATTATCCTAGGAAATTTGGTACAATTTATGATGGATTCCTTTCACATTAAAGGTGATATGTTACTTAGCTCTACTCTATGAATCAATTGTACCCACCTAATAGAGACCTGAGAAATCTACCTTAGAGTGCTTTGAGAAGGGGTTATATTCATGGTAGTACATTGAATTCCATATCACCAACATTCTAGATCTGAATGCCCTTAAGAATATAGGAATAAAGGAACAACACCTTGCTTAGACATGGCAAGTGGCTACAAATTTCAAGCCTAGGTGTAATTATAGTGATTCTGATAAACCTTAGGGTGATGATTGACTGGTATCAAGGCCATTCCTCCTAGTTGGTAAACGATGTTCTCATAAATCCAATTACAAGTAACAAACCCTAACATGAATCATTCTCAAACTAAATCACTATTGTTGGCTTGATGTTGGATGGAGGCTTTGTCATTCTTGAATGCTTGTCTGGTACATAAGACAAATCTTCTTCAACTAAGAACCCTGATTATGGTTTCATTGTAGGCATGTTTGGTGTGTAGGTTACAACAAAACACGTCATATTACCAACCCTTAATAATGTCATAAGGTAGTTGTTTTTGGAACTATATAGAAAGCATAGAGATTTTGATAGAAGCGGACATAGGTCACAGTACAAGATTGATAATATAGAATTAGTTCCATAAGTAATTGCATTGGTGAAAGAAATGGGATATTAAGAGATCCTTTACTCTATTACCTTGGCCATATTAGTACCACATACTATTCTGTAATCCAGATACCAAGTAATATTGAGAAGTATATCTTTGAACTATTGGTAGTAGCTATGCTCTCATCGCTCTCTTGAGCAAGTACTGGACGCGACTATACAACAATGGACTCTGGACAATTAATCATCAACAAGATAGGAAAATAAGTGTGTATGTGTTTCTTTACTTGTAAAGAAATAATTTAAGATTATTCCATCATGAGGCTACTATTGACTTTTCAGTGTATGATACAAAGCTCAGTATTCAAATTAGGTTGCAAAATTGATTTGGAAAGCGAAATTGCTTATACCTCTCAAAACACCAAACATTGAATGTTAGATATGTGTATAGGAGCACACTAAAGACATGGAAAACAAGCTATGTGGAGGTTTAGGTCAGAATTTTGTTAGGTACTAATCTCCATAACCAACTTTTGGAAATAGTGGACAACAAGAACTATTGCAGTGTTCAATCATATATTTGTCTATTAACTAAAAATAAAGAATTGAAAAGTCTGCCCCATCTCTCCTTTATAGAATATGAAAGGTACAGGGTTTACAATGCATGTACAATTCCATGTAAAGCATCTTGCTTGCATCAAGTCCAACCTCTACCTAGAATATGGTTCCTAGTTTTCTATGCAATCTTGTTGATAACGTTTAGCATGGATATCTTTTCATGGTGAAAGACAGAGTAATCCTGAGCCTAGTTATCTCATAATTCTTGTTGATATTGTTTAGCTTGGAGATATTTTCATGGTGAAAGACAAAATAATCCCTCAACTTGTAGCACTGGGGAAGTTTGAAATTCAAAAATTGTTTTGGAGGGGACACAATAAGTAGGCAGATTTGATGCCCTCAAATCTCTACTAGAATTGACCACAAAAAAAAATAGGCAATTACAATTGTTTTGGTGGGGGAATCTAAACAGGTTATGGAATGGGTGAAGGGGGGTTTGAGGATGAATAATGTTGCATAAAGCCCACTCCTTGATCTTTTGAGTGAGTGATGTGGATCCTAGGTGGTTTAGATCTAAGGGAATTATTTTGGCATGTTCGCAAGGAGCATAACAATGACGAAGTATATTCTTTTTTGTGTATTTAGAAGGGTTGAAACTCTAAAAGCCTTGGCATTGATATTGGAATTCTTACTCTCACCGTGGAAGTTCAGATGTATATTAAAATATTACATGCATTTTAGAGAAGGGTATTGATTCTTCTTGTCCTTGGAGGAACCACAATTCCTTCTGGTTTGAGTGACCATTGGGTTGGCATTTCGATTCTTTTATGTCACCCTTTCTCTCCCTAAATTCATTCATTAACCTTGTGGGTTTTGTTGTTGTTGTTGTTGTTGGAACATATGCATGTATGGTTATCTTAAAGGTAGCACATATCAAGTGTAGTATACATATCAACTTTCTGTGTGATTGAATATAAGGCACAAAGTTGGTGTGATATTTGTAATGTTTAAACACATTGTCACAAATTTACAATTCTTGAGTTAAAGCTTATGGTTGTGTAACACAATTCTCGTTGCACTAATGGCATTTCCATCCTCATGTTTATTTGAAAGGACAAAAAATACCTGGATTTTGGCAAAATGACTTGACATAAAAACTCTTAGTATGTAGAACTTAGAGGATTCCAACAAATGATAGGTACAAGCATAAAAATCTCAACACAAATTCTTATAAACTTCCTTCAATAAATCTATGACCTCTCATCTCAAATTGATAGGAAACTATAGTTTGTGAACCTACATCTTGTGCGTTTTCCTCGTGGGTCCAATCCAAAACACCCACACATTTAACATGAGAATTTGGCTTTCACACACCATAATTACAACCACACACAATACAATATGATATGTTGTAGTGCATTCAAATCTATCTTTTTTATTTGCAGTAGGTGAAGTTCGTGAGTAAGTTGTGGGAGAAAGAGAATTTATCCCTAGAAGATGTATAAGTATGGGAATGCATGGCTTCATATGCATCAAACCAAGAATAATTTGTGTTATGAATGCTCTTGTGTTTAGTTTTACAAAGGCACATGATGACCTAGTTTCATAGCATCGCCGACAATATAGACAGTTTGCTCAACATAAGCACACTAATGTAGCATACAACTCAATGAATGGTTGTGAATGGAGGATCACTTGTCTTAATGAAATACTTGCATATTCCTCACTCCTATACACTAATATAGTATGCGATAGATGAAAGGGAGAAATGAAATCCTTTATATTCTCTCAAGTGTGTATTATATATGCATATATCTTTGACTGCAGTTGGGTTTGTGTTGGTGGAGGTGATTGGCGTAGAGTTGGATAGATAATTATTAGTCACTATTGGTTTCATGGTGTTTAAATGATTATTGTACAAAATAATTTTGTAAATTAAAATTTGGAGTTGATAAAGAAAAAAAATTAAAAAAAATTAACCACATGCTCAGTCTCGAGTTATAGTGTCCACCCCTAGTTATGTAAGGGGATTGAGTACAAGTCTGACAATGCATGTAGGCCAAGACCCTAATGGGATCTACACTAGGATTCACCATATAAGTGTTTCCACTCTGCTTCATCGAGAGGATATGGGACCGACAATTCAATGGTTGTTATTCAGGCGAAACTACCATGGACCACATCCCGTCAATCGGATTTGTTGATAGTGGCATGGTTTAACGATTGCGAGTGCACCCTGGAGCTTGAGGGACCAAGAATGGTGGCTGTTAGGCTTACATCATATTAGGTTGGAGGGCATGTTATCAACTACGTATAAACCTCAAGTTCCACAGGGCTTAGAGACCCCAAGAATAGGCGGTCTCCTCATTTCATAATAAATTAAACTGGTAGTAATGGGCCATCCAAATCTTGTTAGTCATTTGGTTTTTTAATGGGTTAGCCAAAGGCCAAATCTTATCACAATATTCCACAATTGAAGGCACTTGACCACCTTCTTTAGTTCATAGGCCACATGCAATTCCTTGATGTTTAAGGGCCATGCGAGAGTTATCAAGGTTGAATTAATTCGAGGTCAACAACCCAACCTCAATCGATCACACAAAAGAAATGGTAAGGCTGACTAAAAAAATTTATATGTTTGACCACCCAGTAATGCGTTAATACTTGGGTGATAGTATTCACCAAAACAATGATGTTGAGATTAGAAAAGGGATAAGGCCCCAAACTTCATTCCATAATTTACACATATGCATATTTCAACTGTTCGTGAATTAGTAGTTCGTGAATAAATGGTGATAGTAATTCCCTGAATCATAATGTTGTGGCAAGAAGATGGCGCGACCCCAATTAATTTCACAAGGTATATATGAATATTTCAGTTGTTTAAGAAACACCTCCCCAATTGTGCTGGTTACATACATAGACTATTCGAAATTTGACCCGAGAATGAAACACACATATCAAATAATTAAACCTCGAATATACATCTGCAATTCATAAATCATATCATTTCGAGAAGCCATAGTACGTTTAGATAAACAATTGTAAAATCCGAGATGCCTTGAGTTTCATAATTATAGTACAAATTTATTATCACAAGCACACAGGGTGTATGGTACAATTATGGTATTTATACAATGTATGATATAAGTTCTAAATCCCTAATCTTCAACAAAATTAAAAATACCAAACAAATTAAATGGCCATGAGTATATCAAATTGATAATTGTCATGATTATATATACAAATAACATTCAAATCGTAATTCACATAGAGACATAAATATAGATTGGTTAGTTTAAATAAGCATAACTCAGAGTTAAAAAAGGGCATAGACCATGCTACTTATCTGGTTGAGTTGAGTTCAATTGACGATTGGAGAAGGGAATCTCACTATCCTCCCAACCATATGCTAATTACACTGAGCTTTATATCATAACTAACTAACCCCTCTCCAAGTCTAAATTCTGAGAACTAAATTCACAGGGGCAAAACACCAATTGAGCTAGGAGATTGATATCACTTGCAGGTGGGTTAATTAATAGTTTGGAAAGCATTGGTGGTTTCATAGTCGAAACAAGCATCAACAATTTCTGATCCAATTGCAAGCACCAATGATTCAATTTATGGGTGGTTTAATAGCAAGAGATAGTCATTTGTGGTTTCACAATCACAACAAGCACCCGTGGTTTCACAATCGCAACAAGAACCAAACATTTTCAATTCAATGTATCTATGCTCAAACTATTAATTCCTAGTAAATAATGAGGATGGATAAATGGTCCATTGTAGGTCGAATTCCCTTCATGAGCTTCACACCCACGCTAACTCTCTACACTTTTTTTTTTCTTTCCAAAATCAAGTTGAACCCTCCTTTGAATTGGGAAACATTTTTATGGTCACACATTTACGTCCCAGGTATAGCCTAGAGGGCATTGATTTCCCCCATTATTACTCCTTTTATACTTTTCCTTTTTAACTCGTTAGAAGGGGAGATCGAGATGGCACCGCCTAGGCAACTTGCCATTTCACATTCCTAGTAGTTGGCAGGTTTGTCAACTCTAAAAATTTGCCCAGTTGCATTAATGATTTCAGTCATAATAGGGAATGAATTTTCTCAGCCATAAGGAGTTTGAAATTTAATTCAATGGGGTGTGGCATGGTTGTTTAGGTTAGCATGTATAACCATAATTTCCTCCCTCAGACTCTGGCATGTTGTCCCTTCTCTCCAAAAAGTTTAATTTGAATAAAAAACTTAAATAGAAATTATAATTAATGATTTTTATTGTTATATAAAGTATTAAGACATTCTTAATAATCTTAATATTAAATAAAGCATTCATACATATGAGTACCATAATCAAGCATTAATAAATTTCCACATTAATAATTCCAATATACTTAAACAACATTTTTGGCAACAACAGTTATCACGTTGGAATGCACAAATATATAAAATGTTTACAAGTATAATAATGAATGTAAGGCATGGGGAAAAGATAGTCAATGTAGGGGATTTTACAAAACCCACCCCCTTAAAGGAACATTGTTCTTGTTGTTCTACAAAATAGGAAAAGACAACAAAATCTAAGCTTTATGGATATAACTCTTTTACATCCATTACATATTGAACAAAAATGGGTGCAACACTTTAATCTAACCCGCATGCTAACGGGTTTCCTCATTGAGTCCAAAGTGCTTGCATTTCACCTTAACTTATTCTATTACTCAGTTACAGAGCATGGTGTGCCTCTGGTCCAGGATGCATAAAGGTTCGAGTTAGAACTCTCCCTCAGAATCCACTTGTATCATATGCCAATAGATCACATGATTGGAGTCATGCACATACTTTTCAGTAAGGATACATGAAATACACCATGAGCTTTTATGCTGAGGTGTAAGGCTAGTCTATAAGCCACTAGCCCCACTCTCTAGAATATTTTAAATGGTCTCCAAAATATCGGTGCCAACTTAGCACAGGATCACACTTTCAGTAAACACCTTGTTAGTTTAATGTGAAGATATATGTGATCTCCCACTTGGAATTCTCTATGCATTCTCTATAGGTATGTGTAGCTATTCTATCTGTCCTAGGTTACCTTCAACTTTTGTCTGATATTATTAACCTCCTATTCCATTTCTTTTAACATATCAGGTGTTGAGGAGGTAAATCCCCTCTGCGGACAGAGGTGATCCCTACTAGCCCAGACCAGGTCTAGCAACAATCATCAAACGCTATGGCGCAAGTTCCTAATTGCAAATTAACAGACAAGTTCCTACCTGGATTCCAACGCTAGTGTTTGTAGGAGAGGTGGTGCTCTCATTCCTCCACTTTGGCAGATCACAATCCCCACGACCTCCGTGAATGGACACCTGCACATACAAGGAAAGACACAAACACAAGCATAAAATCCAGCATATGCAAATATATGTCAGTCAGAAAGGACATAACTCATCATCATCACAAATAACAACAAGAGTGGAACCATAACCAATAGTCGTTCATTAATAATTAATCAAAGGGGAATACAACCAAAGTTCTGACACTGGATTCTCCTTTGGCGGGTAGTCAGCAACACATGTCTTGAAAAGCGTGTCGGGAACAAGGACAAGCCTCTCTCTTTGGATTTTGGACAATAATTTCCTTGCTTGGATTTGGCCTTATTGGAATCAAGAAGGTTCTTGCAGCATGAAGCTCTTGGAAATTTAACAATTCTGAATCTCTGGAACTAGCTTGCAAAGGAAAATGAGCAAGCTTTTATAGATGGAGGAAGGGGAGTTGGGATCATAGCCAATAATCATGGGATTGGCCATATCATTAAGGAAGCTTCATGAGAGGTGGAAAACCACTTCCTCTCTATGGAAATCCGTAGTCGAACCACCCAACTCAAGATAGATAACAGTCTAGGAATTTGTTAGGACGAAACTTCCACCGTTTATTTGTTAAAAAACACATCTGATTATGGTTGGCATGGGTGTGACTCTATGACAGAGCACCAATTGGCGCGCCCTCTTTGGAGGATTTTCCCCCTTGGCTCGAGGGCTGCACTATGGAACCGCGCTAATGGAAAAGAGCTATTTTTAGGGTTTTTTAGCAGGAGATGTCTTCAGGGCAAACAAAGCTCATGTTGAGGGGAATGAAATACAAGTGTTTGTAGGCCATGTCACTTCTCATAGGTCCCGAAATGAGTCCTCCAAGATGCGGGAGAGGGGTAGCAGGGACGATGACAAATTGCTGTGTAACAGATGCCCCCTAGAGCATGAGGCCCGAGAGAGAGAGGGGTAAAATGCTTTACGAGAACATGTCCAACTGAAAACACTGCCGCCAGAAAACCTGCATGGAGAAGTACAACCGATATCTCAAATACATGATATAGGTGGTATGGGCGCAACCATCCATAGCAGAGTACACAATAATCTAGATCCAAGGTATGGGCGCAGCCATCCAGTGAGGATCGATAAATAGACTCAGGCATGGTCGCAAACATCCAGTGAATTAGTCATGTAATAATCATAATAATCCACAAAATCACAACTTGGATTCCAACAGACAAAATCTAGGGTCTTGCGCTTCATCTCGATTTAAAAAAGTACAAGTTCAAGCATGCGAATATAGGAGCAGAAGTCGAACATGCAAGAACATCGTCTGATTACCAGCCAATGGTGAAATATGTTAACAGACGCGAGAGGTACCACCAATAATGACAATGGCCCTCAAGGTAGTACAGTTACAATCTACGGTGTGTGAATCAGTGAGCCGACGTCGAACACCCGTAGAATCATTCGATCAGAGGTCAATGATGAAAACCTTGCGTTGAATGCGAAGAACCGGCCATTGAGGCATGCAGGCTCCAAGGCACTAGAAGGGAGTCTCGAGATTAGCTTCCTGGATAATGAGCTGAAGTCGAGAGGAAGTGACCTTGATCGAAGGTGGGCCATAATGTTTCCCACATCATCGGCGCGAGATGGAGGAAGATAATGTTTTTGTGAATCAAGATTATATGAGTTATCAGAGGGAGGTTGATTTTTCACAGAGGTCAACTTCTCTTGAACATATCGGTGGCACGACAGTGGACTTGGCAGTATTTGACATCAATCAATCAAAGGTCATGGTGACAAGGGAAAGAGCATATGAGGGGTTAAACAGGATCACCCAAACCCACCGAGGCAAGTGAAAAACAAGATGAGATGTACCCACCCAGACACGAATGCAGACAAGTGCCATGTTCAAGAGCGACATACTGCCGACATGATAATGATTCTGGTTCTATTTTCCCCACCATTTCTTGCGAGTACCCTAGTTATTTTTATTAACAAGCTTGACGGGGATAGCATATGCATGTAAAATGTCATTTCGACGGAATCCAATGTCATCAAGTTTTAACGAGTCTAACAAAGGAAGAACTTGACGTCTTTTCGTGTTTAGAGAGTTTGAAAAGACAGCAGAAAAGTAAACTCTAGGGGTGTCCTTTTTCGTAAATTTGTGTCTCTCGAGCCCGAAAAAGTATAAAACAATGCTTGGAAGAACCGCCTGACCATTACGATCGAGGAGTACTTTTCATGGTTAGTGACTTCGACCTGAAAAAGTAAAAAAGCGACCAAAATCACGTCATTTCGTAACAGTTAACGAGCCTGAAACGACAAGGGTTCGACGATATTTTTGTCTTTACACGGTCAGAAAAGAACTTAAAGGCGATCGCCTCTTATTTACATTTAACGAGTCAAGAGGAATAACTCGGCACTCTTTTCATCTTTAAATGGTCAGAAAAGAGCTGAAAGCAGACCTCCATTTTTATTCTCTTTAACGAGTCAAGAAGGGAAAAAATACTCGACAATCTTTTCATATTTTACGAGTCAGAAAAGAGCTTAAAGGTGACTCGTCCTAGAGGAACGAGTGGTATAAAGGGTAGCAACTGGTTTGGCAATGGTGGAACTGCTCAAACATTTGTAATGGTCAAGGAGGTTGTCTAACAAAACCGCTCTTAACTGCGGTCCCTCAGGAAAGGAAACAAGCAGTGAAAGCATATGATTGGCCAAAGAGATGGTGGCGCATGGGATGATAAAACCAAGGCTCATCTAACAGAATTAGCGGATAAAGACAAAAATCACCGAGATGTAAAATGGGTATGGCTTCATTTTTACACAAGCTTTGAACCATGGAGAACTCTACTTGGATTCAAGTTTCATGTTTACACAAGCTTGAAACGAAAAACTATGCTTTTTATAATTCGCATGCCCCCAACATAATGACACAAAATGAGGTACATGCCCCCAGCTTCAATTGCTTCAACAAAGTGGATGGAATGAAGGTTCACTTTCGAGATCTTGGAAAGACTCAACTTGTATTTTATTGAGATCTTAATCAAAAGACTTGATTTGGAAAGGGAGTTGTTTCATTTTTTATGAGGTTGACACAGTAAAAGAACTATCCTCATAAACCTTGTTTCATTTTTTAACGAGCTTGACACAAGATCAGGAACTATGCTCGACCAGACCTAGTTTCATTTTTTTAAGGAGCTTGACATAGGAAAGCGAACCATGCTATGTTCGAACTCCATCATAATGAACAGGAAGTCGTAGCTTCCAAGAGTGCCACTCCCGATGGAAGGGTCACATCTTGGAAGTCAGGACCCAATGCCCCTAGGACACTATGCACGACGGCAGCATCACTGAATACAGGCACGGGATAAGTAGCCATGTAGTTGACCTGCGGTGGGGCAGATACAACTGGCGGATAAAAACCAGGAGGGGATGATAACTGCGCAAGAGGCATTGGGGGACTAAAGAACGATAATTGATTTATAGTCATGATCCTTCCGTCGTGTGGAAAGCAAACCACACGGAAAAGTGAAGAGACAAGGGCCCCCATGGCATAAACATAGCCACGACCAAGGAGAAGACTGAAATCTAAAGCACCTTGGGTAACTAGTACATCTATATAGATGGTTTTGCCTCCCAAAGTAATAGGGAACTTCGGAAGGATCCCTAATGGTTGACTGGTTCCTCCGTCAAACGCTAACAGATTCTGTGCGACCGACACAAGCTGTGGGGAGCCCAAAGCTTGCCAAGTAGTGGAAGGCATAAGACTGACAGATGCACCGTCATCCAAAACAATGCTAGGTACTGCCTTATCATAGGCATGTACTATAATCTGGAAAGGCACATGGGATGGAAGGCGGTCAAATGGCTCCAGTCGAAGGAAACAAATGAACTACTCGGTGGGGGAATCGTATGATTGCCCCCCTGCTCTATAGGAACCAAAGAAGGACTCTCGAGATCAGCTGGGATAGGAGAGTCATTTTCGGACTCTGGAGAATCTGACGAGACGAGAAGAACATGAGCATAATGCTCTTCTGAAATAGAGTGATCAATAGGCGGTGAACCCAAGTTGACACTCTCTCCGACCAATGGTTGGTCTTGAACAGGCTTAGTACAGCCAGGTTCGGAAAGAGGAGGATGGACAAGAGAAGGATCTAAATCAATATTTTTGTCGACAGGGAGACGATCTGAAGAGAGCCTCTGATAACCAATGGGGAGCGGGGGTGAAGAAGCTGTAAGAATTTCCAAAACAGCGGAAGCTTTATCCATGAGCAGACAAAGGTGAAGGAGATGGTTGCCTTCACATAGCCTACAGGGGAATTGAATCTTCCCGTTCTTCTTACCATTGCCAGTTGATAGGGTAGCATCGCCATGAGCTTCAGAGGACGATGAGCGGCAGGCCGGATCGTGAGACCATACTTCTAAGATCCTGGGAATGCCAGGACAATCACGAAGAATATGGTCATCCTTGCACAATTTACAAGGAAACTTAACCTTCTGCGGAGGAGCAGAAGGAGTTCCGAGATGGGCTATACTCGGGGCAGTAGCTGCACTTTTAGCCTCTCGCTTATGAGACTTCTTCTTCTTCATCTTCTTCTTCTTCTTCTTAGCCACCTGGTTACTTGAAGCCACACTTTCACCAGGCGAAGTAGAAGATGAGGACGTAGAAACAGGCGAAGAATGGGAGAGGTCCACCTTGGAATCAACATGATGTTGTTCGGGTGGAGGAATTGATTGACCAGTAGTTGAGACATTAGGGACCACAGAGGTTGAGAACAACCAAACAGGCAACCCAACAGTTAACCCAGGAAGGGACAACGTTGCTATGTAAGGAGCACCAACATTCCCAAAAGGAGGACAATGACTAGGATTCCCATCAGAGGGGATTCCTGGGTTGGTGGACTCTGGAAAAGTTGCCATCAAAACTGAAAATCGCACACGGGGCTGAAAAAGAGTCAAGACACACAATCAAATGGCCAACAAGCAGAATCTAACAGGGCATGTGATCGCGGGTGATTTAATTTTTACCACATTGAAAATTACGAAACTTCACCAATTCATGTTTTAAGAGTCAAGAAACAGATAAAAGGTTACTCTATCACTTTCAGATTTGAAACAAGCGTGAAAGAACAAGCGCTTGGTGATCCTTTCAAATTTAGGGAGTCAGAAAAGATCAAATGACTGCTCAGGGATACTAGGAAAAGAGGGTGTACCAAATAACCGTGAACTGCAATATACACCTTGGTTTTAGAAATGAAAGAGAAATCAACCAAGGACTTTCCGTACGTGCAGGTAATCTGTCCGAATGCTGTGTTCAGTGTATCACGGGTATAGGGCGGCAGACTCGGCTTCCTATGGATAAGTGATGATAACCTAGTGGGGTCTCCCCATATACTCGACGGTACGTGGGAGCACAATTCCGTACTAGACCACTATTGAGTCACAGAAGGAGGAATCACCCAACCTTGAGTGGAAACAAAAGTGACTAGGTTTAATGACGCCAGAGCACGTCTCTAGCCTAGACCTCTAAACAATGTGCGTTATGTTCCAATGCATTTTTAGATTCATTCAGTTCATTTTAAAGTTGATCTTGTATTATGTTTTAGTTTTCAGGCCTTACCATATGTAATGTCTCAAATTTCCTAAAATGCAAACTATATGCCACAATATATATTTTATTCGATTGATGCTAACTATAAGAGAGTTGAGAGCTTTCACACAAACAAATGATCATTAAAACAACCAACGATATCTCTAATGCAGCTAATGGAAATCAAAAACTTTTCTTCAAAGTCACTAATCACTAATAACAACGAAAAGCTCTAATTCACATTAACTAATGAAAAGCAAAAGAGATTTTTATTTTTTTATTTTTTTTTTTTTTTTTTTTTTTTTTTTTAATGTTAAGGGCAAGATGCACTAAACAAATTTTGAGAAATGATAATAAGAGAGAAAATTTCACCCAATGCAAGCACAATTAGATCCCTAAATTGACAAAGCAATCCTTCAACACCGAGAAAAATCCCAAAGACACAAATCAGCCGTGTAATCTAGGCCCAAAGCGAAACAAGGCGGAGTTCAAGTGAAAAAGAGGTAGGTCACTCAAACAATGCAATGTAACGATTGACAACCACTAAACGAGTGCAAGGGAGCAATCAGAAAGTCGACCGGACCAATAAAAGACCAAAAACTCCTAAGGAAGGCTCGACACACAAAGCCACTAGATACCCTAGGGCTAAAAACGTGAAATCGATAGAAAATGGCAAACAACCAAAGGATGAAGGTTAAAACCTGTCAAACAAGACTCCAACACACTCAAGCAGTCGAGAAAATGTATCCAAAACAAAGACCAAGCTCAGAAGGCTTAAAATCAAGCAAACTTTAGCAGTTCCCAAGCCTGGCGCGATTGTCAGGCTGAAACTAGCGCTTTTTAAGGATTGGCGTGAGTGGTATATTGACAACTAGCGCCAATTAGCACAATTGTTACGCAAAAAAGCGCGCCAATCAAATTTGCATGCCAAAATGGAAAATAAGCAATCCAAAACCAGGCCAACGATAACTAGGTAAACCAAGAAGCAAAAAACAGCAAAAGAACCCAGCCCAAAAGGCTGACCAAGCAAGCAAAAAATCAAGAAACAACCAAAAAGGCAAGACAAGCTCCCCAACAGAGTCGCCAAATTGTTGAGAAGGTAAATCCCCTCTGCGGACAAAGGCGATCCCTACTAGCCTAGACTAGGTCTAACAACAATCATCAAATGCTATGGCGCAAGTTCCTAATTGCAAATTAACAGACCAATGATGAAGGCCTACCTAGATTCCAACGCTAGTGTTTGTAGGAGAGGTGGTGCTCTCATTCCTCTGCTTCGGCAGATCACAATCTCCACGATCTCTGTGAATGGACACCTGCACATACAAGGAACGACACAAACACAAGCATAAAATCCAACATATGCAACTATATGTCAGTCAGAAAGGACATAACTCATTATCATCACAAAACAACAAGAGTGGAACCATAACCAATAGTCGTTCATTAATAATTAATCAAAGCGGAATACAACCAAAGTTCTGACGCCAGATTCTCCTTTGGCGGGTAGTCAGTAGCACATGTCTCACAAAGCATGTCGGGAACAAGGACAAGCCTCTCTCTTTGGATTTTGGACAATAATTTCCTTGCTTGGATTTGGCCTTATGGGAATCAAGAAGGCTCTTGCAGCATGAAGCTCTTGGAAATTTAACAATTCTGAATCTCTGGAACTAGCTTGCAAAGGAAAATGAGCAAGCTTTTATAAATGGAGGAAGGGGAGTTGGGATCATAGCCAATAATGATGGGATTGGCCATATCATCAAGGAAGCTTCCATGGGAGGTGGCAAACCACTTTCTCTCTATGGAAATCCGTAGCCGAACCACCCAACTCAAGATAGATAGCAGTCCAGGAATTTGTTAGGATGAAACTTCCGTTGTTTATTTGTTAAAAAACACCTCTGATTATGGTTGGCGCGGGTGTGACTCTATGATAGAGCGCCAATTGGCGCGCCTTCTTTGGAGGATTTGCCCCCTTGGCGCGAGGGCTGCACTATGGAACCACGCCAATGGAAAAAGAGCTATTTTTAGGGTTTTTTAGCAGGAGATGTCTTCAGCGCAAACAAAGCTCATGTTCAGGGGAATGCAATACAAGTGTTTCTAGGCCATGTCACTTCTCATAGGTCCCGGAATGAGTCCTCCAAGATGTGGGAGAGGGGTAGCAGGGACGGTGACAAATTGTTGTGTAACATCAGGTCTGAGTGTTGCCCTGTTTACCATGTCATCCCAGCTAATGGGTGTGTATTATTACACCTTTTGCCATATAAAGCCTCAAAATGGACTCATATTTAATGATTCTTGGTAACCGTTGTTAAATGAAAATTCAACTAAGGGAAAAAACTCTTCCTACCTTTTAGGATGGTGCATAACATACATTCTTAGCATGTCTTCTAAAACCATGTCCACTCACTCGGTTTCTCCATCAATTTGAGGATGATATATTGTATTGAATGCCAACTAAGTCCTAGACCTAGTGAACAGTTCTAACCAAAAGTTTTATGTGAATTTTTCATCTCGATTTAAGATTATCTTCTTAGGTATGCCATGCAGTCTGAATATCTTTCTTATGAAGACATGCACAATGTGAATGGCCTTGTGGGTGGATTTGACAGGTATGAAGTGAGTTGCCTTGCTCAATTTGTCCACTACTACCATGATGGCATCATGTTATCTTGGCGTCTTAGACAATCTCGTGATGAAGTCCATGGATATGAATTCCTAATTCCACTCTGATCCAGGTGGATATTGGTGGCCACCCACCTATTCCACCTAGACCCCCCAGTTAGTTTCATTTGTTTCCTTGTTTTTTTAGCATTTACTACTTTTAGCAGTTTGTTGGGTCCTGAACTTCCGAAGAAGTTTTGATCCCCTAAACGACGTTTTTTTGGGGTCCGCGGTAGGCCCGTAGTCGCAGATAGGGGCCTATAATGAAACCTGTATTACTTGGTGAGAATTTTCCAACAAGGTATCATACGTGCCAAACATAGATAATATGACCAAGTTACGACCCTGGGAAGTTGGCTGCCCAACTAACCCAAACGGGGCCCAAAAACTCTTGGTGTTACACCTCATGGGGTTAGAGTTTTGGTTGTTTAGGGTTTTCTCATGTTTTCCAATAATAAATAGGCCCTTGAGCCTCATTGTAACATAATTCAGAGGCATGTAGTCGACACATCTCTTCTCAAAGATAAGCTACCATCGCCAAAGCTATCTTATTTCCATTCTATTTGTAAGAATAGTTCAATATTTTTCTATTAATGAAATGAAGTGTTCTTCTACTGGATCTCCATGTTTATGATTATATTTGTAAGTTGTTGCATTCCTGTTTAAGTTAGGATGAGTGGTATCAGGGTGGTATTCTCTTTCTCTGTTTTTCTTTGCAAGTCCCCAATGAGGCCAAGGTATAAGGAGTTAGGGCTTGATATGGTTGAACCATTGCAAGATTAGCCTTGCAAAACCTGACGACCTCCCATGGCGGAAGAAAATAAAGATGAGGGGGCATGAGATCCTTTCAAAATGTTGCTCGAGGAATCCCTCGAGCGACATAGGGACGTCACGATGATGGATAACTTTGCCCAGATCCTTCGATGACTACCCACAGACGATGCATCTTCATCCAGCAACCACTCTGGAGGTGCCACTCCTTTTAAGGTAAAAGTTAACTTCAATATTCCCATATTCGAAGGCCTGATAGATGTAGACGCTATAGATAAATGGTTAAATATGTTGGAAGGATATTTTTTAGTTCATGACTTTTCCAATAGGGGAAAAAATATTTTTTCACTTCTTAAAGCCGCCCCACATATCAAGGATTGGTGGGAAACCTACTATGAACAAAAGGACGAGAGTGAACCGTCACTGTTTTCAGCTGCACCCACTTGGAATTCTTTCCGAGATGCCATCAAGGAACAATATTACCCTGTCGGAAGTTATGAAAACAAATACATAAAATGGACCATTCTATGGTAGGGAAGGGATCAAGATGCGCCAAAATTCACAAATATTTTCCATATGCTTCGCACGAAGCTAGATATCAAGGATACTAAGTGAAATTTGGTGCTCAATTACCGCGACTGTCTAGACAAGTACATCCAGGACAAGATGGTTTTCTTAGAGATTTCCTTGCTTAGCACGATGTATCGGTACACTGTCAAGATTGAGAAGAAGTTTAAACAAAATAAGAAGGACTTTGGATTTGTAAATCCAAAGCAAGGAAAAGGCACCCCCAAACCACGAAAGAAAGGACCAAGCCAAGGTGGGGCTACCTAGGACAACCCGCTAAAGCCGCAAGCAGAGAAAAAAACCATAAAGGCAAAGAAGGACACGAGAAAATGGTGTGAGTTCCATAAGAGCTCCACTCACAATACAAGTGAGTGTCGGGCCAAGCAGTCACTGGTGGCCGAGTTGAAGGCTTCCGAATAAAACATAGGTTCCGACTTTGAATCAGAACCTGATAAGGGAACTAACAAAGGGAAGCAAATCAATGATGCAGAGCCCACTGCCACCGTGGCCACCACCAAGATCCAGAATATTGAGCCTGAAGATCTAGAGGAGGGGGATCGCCTCTTCCACTCACAGATGTGGGTGAAGGGTTCTCCACTACAGTTCATTGTCAACAACAAGAGCCAAAAGAAACTTATTTCAGCAAAAGTCATGAAGCGACTGGGCCTAAAGAATATAACACATCCACAATCATACACCAGCAGGTGGATTCACCAAGGATGAGATCTTCGCGTCAGCCAACAATGCCACATTCCCTACAGCATCAAACCCTTCACGAATGAGGTAGTCCGTGACATTGGTCCTCTTGAAGTTTGTGATGTATTGTTAGGACAATGATACTTGTGGAAGCGACATGTTGTATATGAGTCTAGACCTCGCTATGTGATTATTACTTTAGCTAATAAGTTGTATAGGATACCAAAGGTATCCCCACCTACCGCCATCTCTTTGATCACTACAAAGCAATGCAGTAAGATCATTTCCCAGACTAAGAAAATTGTTTTCCTTATGATTCGCCGCCAAGGAAAGAAGAAGGTTATGGCCATGACTTCCAGGAAGGGCTCCTCTGCACAACAACAACAAATGGACAAGGTTTTGGAGGAGTACAGGGATATTTTTTCCTCACCCACAGGGGTACCTCTACACTACCAGGTCAAGCACTCCATCGATCTGACCCTAAGCATGTCGCTGCCCAATGGATCGATCTATTGATGCTCTGCTATGGAGAATGATGAGATCAAGAGGCAGATTCAGGAACTATTATAGAAAGGGAACATCAGGCCAAGCTCATCACCTTGTGGGAACCCGATTATATTGGTATAGAATAAGGATGGGACTTGGAGGCTCTGTATTGAATATCGAGCGCTGAACAAGATCACTGTTCGGAATAGGTACCTAATCCCACGGATTGATGATCTTCTGGACCAACTCAAAGGGGAAAAACATTTCAGCAAGGTTGACTTGAAGTTAGGTTATCACCAAGTGCCTATCAAACCCTCCGATGTGTGGAAGACTTCCTTCAAATCAAAGGAGGGCCTTTTCGAATGGTTGGTCATGCCATTCGGATTGACGAACACCCCTGAAACCTTCATGAGGTTGATAGATGACATCTTACGACCCTTCAACAATGCATTCGTGGTGGTGTATTTAGATGACATCTCGATCTTCAGCCAGATTTGAGAAGAGTACCTCCACCATATTCGAAAGGTCCTTCAAACCCTGCGACAACACAAGTTGTTTGCCAACTTGGAGAAATGCACCTTTGGCCTAACCCAGGTTCAATATCTGGGATACATCATTGATGAGCAGGGTGTACATGTGGACACATACAAGATACAAGTCATTCAGAATTGGCCAGCCCCAACCACATTAACAGAGCTCCGCATCTTTTTGGGTCTTGCCAGTTCCTACTGTAGTTTTGTCTTGGGGTTCTCTCATATCACTTGGCCTTTAAGTCAAGTCACTAAGGGCAGAGTGAAAGAAAAGTTTTTTTGGTTGGAAACCCAACAAAAAGCATTATCTGAGTTAAAGAGTCGCCTTTGTTCTGCACCAGTGCTCACATTACCAGACCTACAACAATCATTTGAGATTGAGGGAGATGCCTCTGACTATGCTATTGGTGCGGTTCTTACTCAACATAGGCATCCAGTGGCTTACCACAGTGAGACACTTTCAGACACAGTCCGAAAGTACCCCACTTACGACAAATAAATTTATTCCATTGTGCAGGCCTACCGTCAATGGAAACATTACATTCTGGGGAAGGAAAGGGTCATCCACACAGACCACCAACCTCTATTGTTCATACAGACACAAGGAAAGTTGTAGAACGATCGTCATCAGAAATGGTCCACCTATCTGCAACAGTTCCAATTGAACATTAAGTATAAGAAGGGCAACACCAATAATGTCGTTGATTGCCTTAGCCAACCACTAGTCATAGCGCTGATCACTGTGCTCAACTCCTATGGGCACGAGACATCGAGGTGGTTGCATCTTTACGAGAGCGATTCAGAATTAGACAACATATACCAGACACTCCTGGTAGGGAAGGAAGTACCAAATTTTCACCTTCATGATTCATTGTTATGCCACCTGGGGAAAAATATGTCTTCCTTCAAGTCAGCATGCCAAGATGATTTAGGAGGCGTACTACAGTCGGGTCACTAGACATTTCAGAGTAGAGAAAACAGTGACAATATTGTAGAAGTATTTTTATTGGCCAAAAATTCATCAGGATGTTGGAAAGTACATTAGATCTTACACCACCTGCGCCATTGCCAAACCAACCATCAAGAAGCAAGGCCTGTATACTCCTCTACCTACTCCTATACGACCTTAGGAATCTGTCTCCATGGATTACTTGTGGGGCCTTCCTTCTACTATGCATGACAAAGATTGCGTTTTCGTGGTCATTGACAGGTTCTCTAAGATGGCCATAATGGCAACCTACAAGAAGAGTATCACAGTGAAGGCCACTGCTAAGCTCTTCTTTGAGTGAGTGTGGTTACACTTTGGGATCCCACAGTCCATTTTCTCAAATCGGGACAACAGGTTCTTGAGTGCATTTTGGTCAAGTATCTAGTTGATGGTATATACAAAACTTACTAAGTCCATGAATTTCCATCCCCAAACTATTGGCCAAACAGAGGTTGTCCACAGATGATCATACACATTCTGCGCATGTACAACTCGAAGCATCCATGCACATGGGATGAAAGTCTCCCCTATGTCCAACATAGCTACAACAGAGCTCTCCATAGCTCAACAAGCCACAACCCCTTTTAGGTAGGGCTAGGATTTCAGCCATTATGCCCCATTGATGTGGCCATACCATTTGCAACCACTCAGGTAGATTAGGCTCATGTTTAGTCCGAAGTTGAAAGGGCTAACAACTTCATTGAGTGCATTCAACACATCTGCCAACAGTTCCATGATATATTGGACAGAGTCAATGCTAAGTACAAGTAGTGCCATTATCAGCAGTAGGTGCCGCACAAGTTCCAGGTGGGCGACAAAGTTTGGTTACACTTGCGGAAGGAGGGTCTTGCTAGACCGCACCACAAGCTTCTTCCGCTTCGATATGGGCCATACACCGTCACCAAGGCCGCCAGTGACAATGCCTTCAGCTCAGCATCCCATCATTCCTTGGTTTGCACCCAGTGTTTAATGTAGATCACCTTCGGCCATAATTTCCACCATTGTTGGACACATCTGACATTGTAGGACATCTCACACCAACAGAGCTCAACCGGGACTGCATGGAACATGCCACAACTAATCAGATCATGGACACACATATCGATAACACTCACCAATAAAGGATACAATTATATCGAGTTGTCAAAGCAAGCCAACTCCTTCACCAAGGAAAGTGGTTCACTAGGGATCAGGTTCAACATAAATTTCTTCACCTCATGGAGGCTCTACACGCAATGGGGACCATTGCTTCCTAAGGGGGGAGGAATGATCCAGGTGGATATTGGTGGCCACCCACCTATTCCACATAGACCCCCATTCAGTTTCATCTGTTTCCTTGTTAATTTCAACATTTACTATTTTTTAGCAATTTTTCAGGTCCTGAACTTTCGGAGCAGTTTTGACCCCCTAAATGAGATTTTATTTATTTTTTATTTTATTTTATTTTTATTTTTATTTTTATTTTATTTATTTTTTTTTTTTTTATTTTATTTTTATTTTTTTTTTATTTTATTTTTTTTATTTTTATTTATTTATTTATTTATTTTTTATTTATTTTTTTTGGGTTTGAGACAATCCTATAGGCTAAGGCCTAGGGTGAAACCTGTAGTACTTAGCGAGACCTTTCCAGCAAGGTATCGTACGTGCCAAACAGAGATAATATGACCAAGTTACGACCCCGGGAAGTTGGTTGCCCAACTAACCCCAACGGGGCCCACAAATTCTTGGTGCTACATCTCCTGGGGTCAGGGTTTTGGTTGTTTATGATTTTCTCATGTTTTCCAATAATAAATAGGCCCTTGAGCCTCAGTGTAACACAATTGATAGGCATGTAGTCACCACACATTTTCTTAGAGATAAGCTACCATCGCCTGAGCTATCTTATTTCCATTCTGTTTGTAAGCACAGTTCAATATTTCTCTATTAAGGAAATGAAGCTTGTTTCCGTTGCATCTTTGTGTTTACGATTATATCTGTAAGTTTTTGTGTTCATGTTTAAGTTCGGATCACACTCAGAGATTGAAATTGATTGTAATAGTCTAGTTAGGCGTTTGCATTCCTCTTTAACCTACAAACATTCTAGACACTTGGCAATGTACTCAACAACTTCCTTTTTCATACCTGGCCAAATATACATCTTTTGATAGCCGGATGACCTGAATATGGTATTTTTTGAAACTCATCTAAAATGGTCGTATTGAACTCACCCATGCAAGGTATATACCACCTGCCTTTGAATTTTAGCATCCCATCATTTGTGAGTGTATAGTTCTTACTAAATGTTCCTTTTAGCTCTTTTTGCAAATAATCCTTCACATATTGGAAGTGTTCGTCTTGTGCCAATTCTTCCTTGATATTTTTCTTGATGTAAAATTTGTAAAAGTTCATAGCTTCCAATTGAGACACTTTCATACTTTTACTAAGTGCATATGCCACTTTGTTTTCTTTACCCTTGATACCTTTGATTTCAAAGTCAAATTCACTAATGAGGGCTAACCATTTGGCATGTATTGCATTTAATTTATGTTGTTCAAGCATATATTTTATCCTTCAATGGTTTGAAATCAATACAAATTTCCTTCCAAGCAAATAACGACTCCACATTTTTAGTGCATGCATAACTGTTGTGAGCTCTAGTTCATGGGTGACATAATTTATTTCATGTTCATTTAAATTTCTTGATTCATAGAAGATTACCTGCCCTTCCAGCATTAGTACTATGCCCAATCCTTCTTTACAAGCATCCATGCAAACTAAAAAATATTTCTTCGAATCAACTGTCCTCAAGATAGGTGCATGTGTTAGCAAGTGTTTGAGTTGCTCAAGCTTGTGGCACACTATGATGTCCTTTGAAGTTTTACCCCATTTCAGTGCAGGTTTGTGATTGGATGCCCAATCTTCAAAAAGTATCGGATGAATTTCCAGTAGTATCCAACCAACCCCATAAAGGATCTTACTTCTATAACATTTCTGGAATTGAACCACTCCATGATGGCTTTAATCTTCTCAGGGTCTACATCCACACCTTATTTTTATATCATATGCCACAAATATTGAACTTGTATCTTAAAAAAAATCACATTTACTGAGTTTAGCATATAAGTTTTGTTCCCTCAACAACTATATTACTTCAAGTACTCATGTTCCTCTCTGGTTTTGAGCAAACCAAAGTATCATCAACAAATACTAGCAAAATTTTGTCCAGGTATTGGTTGAGTACATTGTTCATCAAGCACATAAACATAACTGAAGCATTTGTAAGCCCAAATGGAACCACCACAAACTTGTAATGTTTGTATCTTATATTAAATGTTTTCTTATGAATGTCTTCATCTGTAATCTTGAATTGGTGATAGTCAGATCTTAAATCAAAATTTGAAAACACAATAGCTCCGCTTAGCTAGTCATATAAATCATCGAATCTTGGTAGTTGATATTTATTCTTTATTTTTGGTTTATTCAGTTGCTAATAATTGATGCATAGTCATAATGTACTATCCTTATTCTTCACAACAAATTTGGTGCTCCCTAGTGTGATATGCTAGGCCTGAAGTATCCGTTGTCTAACATCTACTTTAGATGCAACTTTAACTCCATGAGTTTGGGAGTGCTCATGCAATATGGTGTCCTAGAAACTGGAAGTGAATTGGGAATTAGCTCATTAAATAAACTGATGTCTCTCTTGGGTGGTTACCCTGGTATTTAATCCATAAATACATTTTTGTATTGCTACAAAATGGGGTGATCGTCAAGTTCATTTTTTCTTCCCTTTGTTACACTGTGTACCAATACCATAAATATAGTATGCCCCTTTTGATTGCATTTATTTTCTTGTAATTCTGAAATATTTCTAACATAAATAATATTCTTCTTCCCTTGCAGTGCCCTTCCTTCACCTTCATCATCAAAGCACTCTAATGATTTGTTGTAATAGTCCACTTTGGTTCTATGGGTTGCCATCCAGTCTGTTGAAAAATGCAACAAGAAAATCCTAATTTAATTTAGTCCCTGAATTAAATTGTAATTCTAATTCTCATATCAACTTGTAATAGTTAAATAAGTTAATTTGACTTAGTTGGCTTGGTTAATTCGAGTTGGGAGTATATCCAGAGTCATGTAGAGTGATTCCTAAATTTTATGGGCCCAAGTTGAGTTCTTTTGAGTTGTAGTTATTTAATTCAGTTTAACTGAGTTAAATACAATTAAACTAGTTCCAACTAATGGAGGAATTAGTGGGAGATCTAGTTGTGGGTGTAACTAGCACTACTCAACCTATAAACTGAAAATTCACTCATAATTAACTCATGCATGTCAGATCAGAGAAAGACCCAGTTGAGATTGGAGTTCAGGGACTTTGTACTATCAGTTGTATAATCATCTGAATTCTACAGGTGGTGCATGAAATCAGAGATGGCCTATGATGGATTGCGTAGTTATGGATGAGGAATTTCCCAATTAAATATGGGTTAGTTCCCTAGGAAACTACACAAGGAAATAGGAGCTTGACAGGCATCAGATTTGGCTAAGTATTGGATGGAGCTTTTTTGTGCAGCATCAAGATAGATTGATATTGTGTAGAGGTTTCCAAGGCTTGAGAAAAGCATTGTACGCTTCTCATATTTTTTGATTAATGCAATATACAAATAGCAGGGGTTTTTAGTTGTGGATTTCCCAAGAAAATTATTGTGTTGTGTGTGATTGAATTATTTCTCTTTTATGCTTCGTTATTTCATCGATCAATTATTATTTCCATTGATGAGTAGAGTAGATTCAAGTCAATTATTTTAGCATATTACAATCTACAGTTTGAATCTACAAGGAATTTCTTCATGGTATCGAAGTTGAAATCCCTATAGAAGAGGAGAATATGAGTTTGTATTTTGCAGGAGAAATCAAATTTGCAGTATCATACTTCAGAGATAGCAGGATGTCGTTCTACGGATTTAGACTCGAATACCCTTAAGGGTAGTTTGAACTCTATTCCTTGGAAGGACACGATGGAGGTAGTGTTGGAAGACAACGAGCTTAAAGAATTCATAGACAAAGATATTCCTAATCCAACTGATGATCAAGATCTGGTAGAGTGGAGAAAGTGTGTGGAAAAGGCGAGAAGGATTATCTTGTAAGGAGTTCGAGATCATATTGTCTCAAACCTCCATGGTAAGGAAAATTCATTTCCGATGTGGAAGGCCTTGATGGACATGTTTCAAAACAATAGTGACCACATGAAGCTGGAATTGAAGGACAAGCTTAGAAAGATCAATATGGAGAAGGGTGAAAGAATACCGAAGTACTTGACCAAGTTTACCCAATGTTTGGACGAGCTTGGAAGTGTCGGTGTTATAGTTGCTGAAGACGATATGGTGAGCCTAGCACTTCTAGGCCTTCCCAAGGGCTGGCACAGTACCGAGACTTAGTTAATGGGAGGGAGAAGCTAGAAGAGAGGGAGCAATTGTGGCCCGACTTGGTACAAGAAGAGATTCAACGTAACACTAGAGATAGATCCTCCTGCAATCATGATGATGAGGAGAGTTGTGCCTTAGATAGGAAGGTGAAGAAAGGGAAGGGGAATTCATCCCATTCCAAATTCGATTCTAGTTAGGTCAGAAAGAAGAAGGATATGTTGAAGATTAAATGTTTTCACTATCATAAGCTGGGACATTATGTCACAGAGTGTTCTCATAAGAAGGCCGATAAGAATATCTTAGGAGGAGCAGCATGTGAAGCTATTGCTTCACAATTCGAATTGGATTTCACCCTCATCGCTTGCATGGTGACATTGGTTATGGGTAATGTATGGTACCTGGATAGTGGAGCCTCATTCCATATGAACGAAAACAAAGAGTTCTTTAGTGACTTGGAGGCAAAGGACCTCCAAATGCACATCAAGATGGGAGATGATGGGAGGTATAGCGCGACTCACATCAATATTGTTACCTTTCGGGGGAGTCTAGTTCTCCTCTCACATTAAAAGATTTCATGTATGTTCCAGGTTTGAAGAAGAATTTGGTTTCAATCGCCATGTTGAAGGACCATGGCTACGATGTGATATTTAGCAAGGGAAAGGATTTACTTTGTCACATAGCCTCAAGACATGTGAAGCAGATTGGGGCTCGGGTGAAAAACCTCTACAAATTGGATGTAGAAGACTGCATTGCTTTGAGTAGTAAATTAGAGAAGGTGCAAAGTGGAGACATTATAATAGCCTTGGTGAAAATTTCATGTAATAAAAGTTAATAAAGGAAAAATAATACCATAATTAAGGGACACTTATTCCAAGCAGAATTTGAGCAAAGATATCCTAGTGGGCATCACTGGATGTGTGTTTTGGCTAAGGAAAATTGGCAAAGGTTAAGGCAAAGGCATTAAAAGGAAAAAAGGCTTTTTTGGCACATTTAGTTATGATAATAATGGAAAATAGGAGAAAAGTAAGGTGAAAGGTCATAGGTTGCATATGAGGAGGAAATTGAAGGAAAATAATGGAAAATGAAGAAATTAGAGGCCTCATTAATAAAAAGGCTTATGAGGATTAATTAGTAACCTTTTGTTAGTTCAAGTTTGGATATCTCTCATCATTCTCTCTCTCTCTCTCTCACTCTTGGTCACTTAGAGTTTTCTTGGAGCACTCTAGCTCTAGATCAAGGAAAGAAAAAAAAGGAAAGGAAAAAAAGGAAAGCAAGGATCAAGGAAGAAGAGCAGGATCATAAAACTTTAGCAAGAATACTTGCATGTGTGATTTCCTAGCTGGTTTGGACATGCATGGCTTTTGATGTTGGTGTATTGTTCTCTTATTGTCGATTGCATGGTTTTGCCAGGTTATGATAGTGGTTTTCAACCTAGACTTGCCTTTTTCTGGATGCCATGGTATGTTGGGATGTTATCTTGGTTTTGAACTTTGGTTTTCCAGATGTATTTTAGAATCTGGGGCGGAGGTGGTCTCAAGTTTTATTCCCAAAGGCCTAGGAATACCTTGAGCAGTTTTGGTAGAATACATGGTAAAGCCTAAGGGGGAAGTCTCAGTTAGGGCCTAGTGATCCAGGTTTGGATTGTGGTAAATCTTGAGAGATTGGTCTCGGTTTAGGGCCTAGTGGTCCAGGCTTGGATTGTGGTAAGCCTGAGAGACAAGGAGACGAAAAATCCTCAAGGATAGCGATGGATTTTGGATGGCATTCCAAGTTCGGTTTGGTTGTGATCAGAGCACTGGTTTTGGTGTGATCATGGTTTGATGAGGGTGGAGGTGGTTTAAATTTGGATTCCCTTGGTTTTTCATGGATTGGTTATTATATGAGATCCCACATTCATGCTTGGAATATGGCATGGGGGTGACTAGCTGAAAGAGAGATTTGGTTCAACCATTTCTATGGTTGGGTGGTACGTGGAAGTCCCGAACATGGTCGGATTTGCCTATGATTAATAAAATCTAAGTTCTCTTACTTTTGCATTGGTTTATATGTGTATTTAATGGCTGTCATATATTTGATATTTATATGGTTTTATGTTGTTTATAAGCATGGTTAAATGACTGGCTCATTTCATGGTTATTTCATGTATTTACTTGTAATTTCAAAGGATGGATGCAAGACCTAATTTATGTTATAATAGTTCAATGGAGAAGGAGGTTATCCTTATGGTTATGTTTCATAAGTTCTTTTAGTCATTTATGCTCTGTCTTGTATCCTAGACCTGTAGGTTGCATCAATGCCAAGTGTTTGAAACAATGTCAGTCTCGGTTGATGATGCTCAAGCCTAGTATTGATGTTGATTTTTTATTTATAAACATTGTTATCATGTGTTTGATGGATTTTGAAGCTTGTAGCAAGGTATGGGAAGAGGCCGGGATTTTGGGCTAGAAAAGTGGCTCAAATCTCGGGGTTGCTGGCATAGGTATGTTGAGAAAAGTCCATAGTCGTTGGCACATAGACCTATGAGAGCGACTTTGGGTTTTTGGATGTTGTCATGCATATAACATGAGAGCGACCTGGGGTTAAAAGGCTTAAATCATCAGTAGGAATCAAGGACAAGATGTCTGAGTGGCTGACATGTATCCTGAAGGTGTTGTTGCTGATGTGGATGAGTTTGTTTGATATGTTCTGTCGGTTCCATTTCCTTAAGGTCACCAAAGAAGTTGAATCCCTTATAGTATCCTCTCTTGTCGCATGTTTACCCCGATTGGCAGGTTTCTTGGGTGGACCTGGGAGGAGGCGGTGTTACAAATTGGTATCAGAGTGTGACTTCTCTCTCCTTGGGTGAAGTTCCTTGGTCATGCATGCATGTCAGTTGCATGTGTTTGTTAAACTTGTATTCCATGTGCTTGTAGAATTGCTTCATGTTGATCATGATTGTAGTAAGGTTGTCATGAGAAACTTGATGTGATTTTGTGGGATGGGTCGTCGGAAGTATATGACTGGTTGCATATGGTTGCATGTCGCTTACATGTTGCTTGACTACATCCTTGTTTATCAGGTGCTACATGTAGCAGTCTTATACGTTGATTACAAGAATTAATCACTCATGCTCGACTACATGCGTTCATATGCATGTGTAGTTGATCAAAAATTAATTATGAATGTTGATAGTTGCATGTGGCAATGTGTGCAATGGAGATATGGTTGTTTTCATGCATGAGGTCATAGCATGTATTGTTGATATGGCCTTGCATTGATGACTGGACCCTAGCTAGAATGATTTTTATGCGTTGATACACTTATTTGGTATATGTCTATATGCTGTTATGATTATGTTATACAGGTATCACGTTGATTTGATGATCTTGCAGACAAGGTATCCTCCTCGAATTATGCTAAGGTACATTGGTTTATTGTGATTTGGTTTAGCTGACATAGTATGCCTTACAGTAAAGAGATCAAATGGCTAGCAAGGTGGTAGACTACATAGAATCTCCCTATGCATCAAATGGGCATCATGGTGTGGGGCACTCTTCTGAATTGGCAGACATATTGAGAAGTTTGGAGGAAGAAATAAGGAGTTGCAAAGCAGAAAATGACAAAATCATGTAGGCACAAGAGAAACAAGCAGAGGTGAATGCAATACTACTTCAGAGTTTTTCAGATTTGCAGTGATAGGGACCACTTCAAATCAACCATGGACATGAGGAAATAACTAATGGGGCATATGCTAGTAGGTTTCCTAGTAGGAACATATCGGATAGATCTGACACAATCAGAGATGGAAGGTTGTTGGATATGCTGGAAAGGAGAGGTGATTGACACAGGGACTATTCCAGTTCTAGTTCTGATAGGCATCATGATCATCATTGTTATCATCCTTATAGGAGGAGTGATAAGGAATACTTGCTGGATGAGTTTGAGAAGGAAAAACTGCCTACCTTTGATGGAGAGATGAAGAAATCACAAGATGTAGAGGCATGGTTGTTGGGTATGAAGAAATTCTTCCAATTGCATGATTATTCAGAAAACATGAAAACAAAGATAGCCACTCTCAGTCTCAAAGGTAAAGCAGATATTTGGTGGGAAGATGTGAAGAATGTCAAAGGTATACATGAGGAGGATTTGACTTGGCATGCATTTGAAAGACTCTTCAAGAAGAAGAACTTGTCTGAGAGGTACTATGATGAAAGAGCTAAGGAGTTTTATGAATTGCAGATGGGTTCTATGACAGATGATGAGTATACTAGCATATTTTTGGAGTTGTTGAGTTATGTACCTTATCTCAGGGAGGAGAAGGCCAAGGTTCAAAGATTCATTAGTGTAATACCATTTTCATACAAAGACCAAATTGAGTTCGATGAGCCTAGATTGTTGGAGGAGGCCATTCGAAAGTTGAAGCATTTTTATGAGTAGTCGAAGTGCAAAGCTGAGCCTAAGCATGAATTGAAAAGAAATAATCAAGTTAAAAGAAAATGGCCACCAAATAGAGGAATATACCAAGATGCAACTGAGAAAGAAAATGTAGTTCCTTACAAGAGATTCAATACAGCTGAGAAGGGACGTGGAGAGCAGCAAGCTAAAGGTTATAGTAGGGAACCATTGTAGTTTTGGATATGTGGTAAGGATCATCATAAGAGGGATTTTCTGCATTATCATAGTGGTAGTAAATCCCATATCTACAGTGCTCAGGAGGCACACACAATTAGTGATGTTGGTCATAGCATTCTTCCGATCTATGTAGTTGTGGACAATAGGTAGGCAGATCATTGGGGATCGATCATTGAGATGGACGATAAGCTTTGTGATCAAGTTGTTTCTATTTTGATTGATCATGGATCTATCTATAAATATTAATCCTGACCTAGTGGACAAGTGTGGTTTGAGAAAATAAGTTCATGCATAATCTTGGTTGGTACAGTTGGCACCAGGTACAAAGAAGCGAGTTCACCATTGGGTAAGATCTTGTGCATTTGAGTTAAATGGTATGCCTACAGCAACACATTTGAATGTATTGTCATTGGGATTGTATAGTGTGCTTTTGGGTATGGATTGGCTATACCTTCAAAAAAACAAGGTGGATTGCTTCGACAAGGCCATTGAGTGTGTGGATGTTAGTGGGGAAAATAGGAATTTTCATGGGAAGAAGAAGCCTACATCAGTGAGGATGGTTACCTCTATTCAGGCTAAGCACAGTTGCAGAAAAGGTTGTGTGATTTTTGCAGTACAAATTTCTAGTGAAAAGGGTAAGGAGGTTGAGGATGCAAATGTGTTAAGCACATACCCAATTTTGTAGCAGTTTCAGGATGTATTTCTTGAGGAAATTAAGAGTTGCCACCTGATAAGGAGGTAGACTTTTCTATTGAGTTAGTACCAGGGGAAGCTCCAACATCAAAATCATCTTATAGGATGAGCACACCGAGTTGGTTGAGTTAAAGTTGCAACTGAAGGAAATGTTGGAAAAGGGTTACATTAGGCCAAGTGTATCGCCTTGGGGTGTGCCAGTGTTGTTCATGAAGAAGAAATATGGTACTCTTAGATTGTGCATTGATGACAGGCAACTGAACAAAGTAACGATTAAGAACAAGTACCCATTTCCGAGGATTCATGATTTGTTTGATGAGTTGAAGGGAGAAAAAGTGTTCTCTAAGATTGACTTGGGGTCAGGATACCATTAGGTCTGCATCAAGGAAGAGGGTATCTTCAAGATTGTGCTGACGACCATATATGGGCATTATGAGTTTTTTATTGTTCCATTCGGTTTGACTAATGCTCCAACTATATTTATGTGTTTGATGAATAGTGTGTTGCATCCTTATCTGGACAAGTTTGTTATTGTATTCATTGATGACATATTGGTATATTATAAGAATGAGGAAGAAAATGCCGAGCATTTAGCAACAATGTTGAGATTGCTAAGAGAATTAGTTGTATGCTAAACTTAACAAGTGCAACTTCTTTCAGACTGAGGTACATTATTTGGGGCATGTTGTCTCTAAGGATACCATAGTAGTGGATCCAAAAAAGATAAGGGCCATCATGGAGTGGGAAACTCCTAAGAATGTGGATGAGGTTAGATCATTTATGGGATTGGTAGGTTACTACAGGAGGTTCATCAAGAACTTCTCACACATTGCATATCTATCACATCATTACAGTGGAAAGGTAAGAAAATTAAATGGACAAAAGAATGTGAGGCTAATTTTGAGCAGCTTAAGTAGTTGTTGACACATGCAACAGTGCTAAAGATTGCGGATCACAACAAGGAGTTTGTAGTGTGTATAGATGCCTATAAGAGAGGACTTGGTGGTTTTCTCATGCAATAAAGACAAGTAGTGTGCTATGAGTCACGAAAATTGAATGAGCATGGGCAAAACTATCCAACGCATGATCTTGAGCTAGCATCGATTATACATGCTTTGAAGATGTGGAGGAATTATCTTCTTGGCATGAGGTTTACATTGATGAGCGACCACAGTGGGTTGAGGTATTTGTTTGATCACCTGAATCTAAATGTCAGAAAAGCTAGACGGTTTGCTAACCTTAGTGAGTTCGACTTTGAGATTAGATACATCAAAGGGAAGGATAACCAGATTGCAAACGCTCTTAGCAGGAAGGTACATGTAAATCGTATAACAACTATGAGCCCTTATGGGACAGAGTTACACGATATGATATTGTAGGCAGGACAACCGGATGAAAAATACATGGAGATTATGCACAGGTTAAAGCATAACATAGGTAGATGTGATCAGGATGCAGACTATCATCTCATGGAAGATTGTTTGGTGAGGTTTAGACATAGGATCTATGTACTGAATTGCAGTGAGCTCAATAATATTATTTTGAGGGAGTTTCATGCCAAGTCATACTTGGGTCATCCAAGATATCATAAGATGTTGAATGAAGTAAAGAAGTTCTACTATTGGTCGAATCTGAAGAATGAAGTGGCAGAGTTCGTGGCTAGATGTTTAGATTGTCATAAGGTCAAGGCAAAATGTAAGCATCTGGGTGGTTTACTACAACCTATAGCGATTCTGGAATGGAAATGGGAGGTCATTTCCATGGATGTCATTATAGGTATTCCAAGGACAGTGAAGCAACATGACTCTATTATGGTTGTGGTTGACAGGTTGAGCAAGGTAGCTCACTTCATTCCAGTAAAGACTACATATTCAGCCAGTGAGGTAGCACACATGTTGATCAGAGAGATAGTGAGTCTGCATGGTGTTCCAAAGACAATTGTGTCAAAGAGAGATGCAAAGTTCACTTCCAAGTTTGGGAAAGAGCTATTTGCAAGATTGGGCACAAAGTTTCCCTTCAGTACAACTTGTCATCCGCAGATAGATAGACAGACAAAGAGGATCAACAAGATCTTGGAGGATATGTTGAGGATGTACGTGATGCACCTGCAGAATAAAAGGGAGGAGTATCTTCCATTGGTTGAGTTCGAATACAATAATGTTTATCAGGAGTCATTGAGGATGATTCCTTTTGAGGCATTATATGGGCGAAGTTGTAACACTCCCATCAACTGGAGTGATCCAGTGAACATGGTACTTATTGGACCAGATATATTGGCAGACATGGAACAGGAAATGCAGGTTATAATGAAGAATCTAGAGGCAACATAAGATAGACAAAAGAGTTATGTGGATCAACACATGGTGTTCAAGTAGTTTCAGGTCGAGGAACATGTGTATTTGTGCATTAATCCCAAGAAAAGATCTTTGAGGATTTGATCCAAGATCTTTTGCTTATAGATGTATTAAAGAATTACATGCATAAATTGCAGCTTAAACATAGAAATTTAATGTGCACATGAGAGAAGAGGAGAAACACATAAAAGCATGAAAGAAGACAAGAGACTTGATAACAGAGCTCGTCCAATTTGGACTATGTCTCCCTTCCCTACTCAATCAATGGGGAGGCCTTCATTCATTAAGTGGCATGAGAAAGAAGAGTACAATAATCATTTACAAAAAGGAGTCTTATACCTCCATTCTGGAAAATGGCCGAAAAATGGAGAGCTCTGTTGCAAAAAATAGCATCACCAATGATTTTCTGTCGTCGAGAGATGAAAAATCGATATAAAACTTGCCCAATTCTAACACTGGACCAAAACTGACCCCTTGGAAAATGTGCTCAAGCAAGGTTCCACCCCCTGTCACAGGTTTGCTCAGGGTTCCGCCTCCTATGTCTCAAAAAATGTGTCGAGGTCCTCCTCCCAAGGGCACTGTTCAAAAGGCTTAAAATATTAACTTATAGAAAGTCCAAAGAGGATCGTTTGGTGCGATGGTTAAAATAACAAAGTTGTTGAGGAGGGGTTGGGGGATCAAATCCCGCCCCTCCCCTTTTCACCATATAATTGTTTGCATGTTAGTTTTTGGGAGGCGGTTCCGCCGGTCCTGGTGGCCTGCTCCCCCCATTTTCCTCTGCGCTCGTAGTACTTGGGTGAGGTGGAGGGGCAGCGGGGTTGACAGCCTGCGCCCCCCACCATATTTAATATGGTTGTTCGTTGTGTGGTTCCGGGGTGGCAGAGTCATGGCCGCCCACCCCACTTAATACATACATACATACCTAATACATATATACCTACATACATAATACATACACCACACACACACACACACACACACACACACACACATTATATATATATATATTTATTTTTTTTTTAATTTTTTTTTTTTGGTGGTTTTGGGGGCGGCAGGGTCATGGCCGCCCACCCCATTTAATATTTATTTAAAAAAAATAAAATTAATAACCATCGGCCCTTTTGGGTTTTTCCAGAACCTTAGGCATTAGAAGAAAAATTAACGAACCCATAAATTTTCCTGGAAAATTGGTCGGATTTCGGTACTGGGTTCTTGCCAAATTGCACCCTCCTTAAGCCTGCCACATGGGTAAGTCAACCCATGAATTTGACTGCTTCTATCTTCTTCATACAAACTCAGATTAGAGTGTCGTTCACACTGTTGGAATCAGGGCGACAAGCACTTCGATCTGATGCCAAGTTAATCGAATTTCTACCACAATGAATTTTGAGCCTTTTTCATGCCCCTGGTGTCTAGAGATTCACCTAGATCAATCCTCCCCATTGAGGAGCTTTTGGACCGCCAAAAGCTTTATTAGTCAATTGGCAAGTGAGGTAATTTTTCCCTCACTCTTTCTTTTTCCAACCATTTTGCCTTGTTAGGGTGCATCCCCTTGAAACCAACTCGAAGGTATTCCACATCTCCCCGTCATGAAGTCCTAGTTCTTTTGTCAAGGATGATATCTTCAGGAAAATTATTGAGATACTCTAGTGAAAAATCATCAAACTATAGGAACTTATCCCACCTCTTCGGTGCCCATAATCAATGGTGGCTCATAGAGCTTTAAGTTTTCCACATTCACTATCGAGTACATTTGCATATATGTCGGCAAATCGAGATGGAAGGCATTGTTTCCAATCTTCTCCCAGATGGTGAATGGACCATACCATATTGGTTGCAACTTCTTCCCTTCTCCCTTCATCATGTCCTTGCTAATATGGAACCACAGTTTGTCACCCACTTGAAATTGATGGTCGACTCGGTGTTTGTCATGTCGAGCCTTGTACCGGGCTTGACTTTTCTCTAACTGCTCCTGTACTGATTGGTGAATCAACTGGATTCACTGAATGAACTGTTGCGCTTTGTCCCTATCATCACGTCCACTTGAGTCATCTTCCCTTCCAAAGACCATATCAAAAGGATCTTTGGGTAGGTAGCCAAAACATGTCTCAAATGGTGAACGATGCGTAGACGAGTGCACTACTCGATTGTAGGAACGCTGCACATATGGAAGATGCTCATCCCACAACTTAGGATGTTTCCCACAATAGCCTCGCAACAAGTGTACTATGGTGTGGTTGAAAACCTCTGTCTGTCTGTCAATTTGTGGATGAAATGTCGTGCTTCTTTTCAATTTGGTGTCCATCATCTTCCACAAGCTGGTCCAAAACTCTCCGAGAAAGTGAGAGTCCCGATCTAACATAATCGATGTGGGCAACCCAAAATGGACCCAAACATGCTAAAAGAAAAGATAAGTAGTCTGCTCTACAGTGATATGCTTTTTACAAGGCATTAAAATACACATCTTACTAAAACGGGTAACAATGACATACAAATAGTCGTGACTTTCTCTAGACAAAGTCAAACCTCCTACAAAATCCATCGACACACTTTCCCATGGATGACTCGGAATAGGGAGTGGTGTGTAGAGCCCGAGTTTTCTATTAGAGGGCTTTGTGTCAAAGAAGGATTGTGTCAAAGAGGGATGCAAAGTTCACTTCCAAGTTTTGGAAGGAGCTATTTGCAGGATTGGGCACAAAGTTTCCCTTCAGTACAACTTGTCATCCGCAAATAGATAGACAGACAAAGAGGATCAACAAGATCTTGGAGGATATGTTGAGGATGTATGTGATGCACCTGTAGAATAAATGGGAGGAGTATCTTCCATTGGTTGCGTTTGAATACAATAATGTTTATCAGGAGTCATTGAGGATGAGTCCTTTTGAGGCATTGTATGGGCGGAGTTGTAACACTCCCATCAGCTGGAGTGATCTAGTGAACATGGTACTTATTGGACCAGATATGTTGGCAAACATGGAACAAGAAATGTAGGTTATAATGAAGAATCTAGAGGCAACACAAGATAGATAAAAGAGTTATGTGGATCAACACAGGGTGTTCAAGTAGTTTCAGGTTGGGGAACATGTGTATTTGCACATTAATCACAAGAAAAGATCTTTGAGGATTTGACCCAAGATCTTTTGCTTATAGATGTATTAAATAATTACATGCATAAATTGCAGCTTAAACATAGAAATTTAATGTGCACATGAGAGAAGAGGAGAAACACATAAAAGCATGAAAGAAGACAAGAGACTTGATAACATAGCTTGTCCAATTTGGACTACGTCTTCGTGCCCTGCTCAATCAATGGGGAGGCCTTCATTCATTAAGTGGCATGAGAAAGAAGAGTACAATCATCATTTAAAAAACTGAGTCTTATACCTCCATTTTCTAGAATGACCAAAAAATGGAGAGCTCTGTTGCAGAAACTAGCATCAACATTGAGTTCCTAATGTCGAGAGGTGAAAAATCGATATAAAACTTGCCCAATTCTAACACTGGACCAAAACTGACCACTTGGAAAATGTGCTCAGGCAAGGTTCCGCCCCCTGTCACAGATCTACTCAGGGTTCCACCTCCTATGTCTCGAAAAATGTGCCACAGTCCTCCTCCCAGGTGCACTGTGCAAAAAGGCTTAAATATTAACTTGTGGGTAGAAAGTCCAAAGAGGACTGTTTGGTGCAATGGTTAAAATAACAAAGTTGTTGAGGAGGGGTTGGGGGATCAAATCCCGCCCCTGCCCTTTTTACCATAGAATTGTTTGCATGTTAGGTTTTGGGAGGCAGTTCTGCCAGTCCCAGTGGCCTGCTCCCCCCATTTTCCTTTGCGCTCATAGTATTTGGGTGAGGTGGAGGGGTGGCGGGGTTGATAGCCCGCGCCCCCCACCATATTTAATATGGTTGTTCGTTGTGTGGTTCTAGGGTGGTGGGGTCATGGCCGCCCACCCCACTTAATATATATATATATTTATATAATTATATATATTATATATTATTATATATTATATATATCTATAATATTATATAATTTATTTTATTTGTTTTATTTTTTTTCTTTGGTGGTTTCAAGGGCGGCGGGGTCATGGCCACACGCCCCATTTAATATTTATTTAAAAAAAATAAATTAATAACCATCGACCCTTTTGGATTTTTCCAGAACCTTAGGTGTTAGAGGACAAATTAACAGACCCAAAAATTCGCTTGGAAAACTCGCTGGATTCCGGTGCCGGGTTCTTGCCAAATTGTGCCCTCCTTAAGCCTGCCACATGGGTAAGTCAACCCACAAATTTGACTGCTTCTATCTTCTTCAAACAAACTCGGATTAGAGTGTCGTTTGCACTATTGGAATCAGGGTGACAAGCACTTCGATTTGATGCCAAGTTAATTAAATTTCTAACACATTGAATTTTGAGCCTTTTTCATGCCCTTGGTGTCTAGAGATTCACCTGGATCAATCCTCCCCATTGAGGAGATTTTGGACTGCCAAAAGCTTTATTAGTTAGTTGGCAAGTGAGGTAATTGTTCCCTCACTCTTTCTTTTTCTGGCCATTTTGCCTTGCTAGGGTGCATCCCCTTGAAACCAACTCGAAGGTATTCCAAATCTCCCCGTCATGAAGTCCTGGTTCTTTTGTCAAGGATGATATCTTCAGGCAAATCATCGAGATAATCTAGTGAAAAATCATCAAACTATAGGAACTAATCCCACCTCTTCGGTGCCCATAACCAATGGTGGCTCATAGAGCTTTATGTTTTCCACATTCACTATCGAGTACATTTGCATATATGTCGGCAAATCGACATGGAAGGCATTGTTTCCAATCTTCTCCAAGATGGTGAATGGACCATACCAGATTGGTCGCAACTTCTTCCCTTCTCCCTTCATCATGTCCTTGCTAATATGGAACCACAGTTTGTCACCCACTTGAAATTGATGGTCGACTCAGTGTTTGTCATGTCGAGCCTTGTACCGGGCTTGACTTTTCTCTAAATGCTTCTGTACTGATTGGTGAATCAACTGGATCCGCTAAATGAACTACTGCACTTTGTCCCTATCATCACGTCCACTGGAATCATCTTCCCTTCCAAAGACCATATCAAAAGGATCTTTGGGTAGGTAGTCAAAACATGTCTCAAATGGTGAACAATGCGTAGATGAGTGCACTACTCAATTGTAGGAATGCTACACGTATGGAAGGTGCTCATCCCACAACTTAGGATGTTTCCCACAATAGCCTCGCAACAAGTGTACCATGGTGTGGTTGAAAACCTCTGTCTGTCTGTCAGTTTTTGGATGAAATGCCGTGCTTATTTTCAATTTGGTGCCCATCATCTTCCACAAGCTGGTCCAAAACTCTCGGAGAAAGCGAGAGTCCTGATCTAACACAATTGATGTGGGCAACCCAAAATGGACCCAAACATGCTGAAAGAAAAGATAAGTAGTCTGCTCTACAGTGATCTGCTTTTTACAAGGCATTAAAATACACATCTTACCAAAATGGTCAATGACGACATACAAATAGTCGTGACTTTTTCTAGACAAAGTCAAACCTCCTACAAAATCCATCGACACACTTTCCCATGGACTACTCAGAATAGGGAGTGGTGTCTAGAGCCCGAGTTTTCTATTAGAGGGCTTTGAAATAGAACACATCACACATCCCTTTACATAGTGAGTCACAATGTTCTTCATAAATATTTGTACATGACACAAAGTGTTTTCAACACCAAAATGACCAGACACAAGGGAGGTGTGGGCCTCCCAGATTACATGTACCCTTTCCCCCTGTGGGTATGCATAATTTACCAAGGTGATACAACAGTTTCCCCTACAAGTGATAGTTGTCCACATGTGAACCGTGGGTTAGTGTTGCATAAATCTCCTTAAACTCATCATCGTTAGCATATTATTCAGCATACCTTTCAAAAGATAATGAAGCATTATGCAAAATAATAGAAGGAGAGATAGGAGGGCGAGATAGCATATCGTCCACTTTATTGCTAGTGCCCTTCTTATACTTTATTACTAGATGAAATCGCTAAAGAAAACCCATCCACTTGAAATGAAGAGATTGCTGCAACTTAGTTTGTGACTGAAGATATTGCAAGGGCTGATGATCCGTATGGATGATGGTCTCCTTGACGTCAGGTAGTGTTTCCACTTTTTCACACTCTGAACCAAGGCATATAGCTCCTTGTCATAAGTGGGATAGTTTATCATAGTATGAGAGAATTTCTCTGAATGGTAACATATTGGATTCTTCTGCTGCATCAGTACAACTCCCATGGCATATCCGTTGGCATCTGTCTTGATCTCGAATGGATGTTGGAGATTTGTTAGGGCCAAGGCCAGTGCGGTGCTAATCTTTTCTTTCAATGATTCGAAGGACTTCTGCTGCTTTCCTCCCCATTGAAAGACTTGATTTACACTTGTCAATGTGTGTAAAAGTGCTGCAATAATAGAGAAATTGGCAATAAATCTCCTATAATACTGTACTACACCCAAAAAGCTGCGAACCTCGGTTACACTAGTAGGCTTAGGCCAATTTACAATTGCTTCAACTTTAGAAGGATCAATTTTTAATTGACAATGACCAACAATATGACCTAAGTAAACCAAAGAGGTTTTCCCAAACTCACACTTTGACAATTTTACATAGAGTTTTTCTTTTTTCAATACATCAAGCACTTTCTTCACATGGCATACATGTTCATTCGATCTTTTACTAAAGACAAGAATATCATCTAGATATACAAGAACAAATTCATCAATGAAAGGCCTAGAGAGGTCATTCATGACACTCGTGAAAGTGGTTGGAGCATTGCAAAGTCTAAATGGCATCACCATCCATTCGAACAACCCCTATTTGGTCTTGAAGGCAGTTTTCCACACATCCTACTCTATAATTTGGACCTGCTGATAACCACTACACAAATCCGATTTGGTGAAATAGATAACATTCTTTAACTGAACTAGTAAATCATCAATGCACAGGAGAGGGTAATGATTTTTCACCGTGATTTTGTTTAGTGCTCGGTAATCCACACACATCCTCCATGTGCTATATTTCTTAGGCACTAAGACAATCGGTGAGCTGCATGGAGAAGTGCTTGGTCTGATGACCCCTTGGTTCAATAGTTTCTGCACTTGCTTTTTGATCTCCTCCATCTCAATGGTCAACATCCTATACATGCCAATATTTTGTAAAGGAGCGTCATGCTGCAAATGGATCTCATGTTGGATTTCCCTCTTCGGAGGTAATCCCCTTGGTTCCTGAAACATCTCATCATAATTAGAAATTAATTCACATAATTCATTTTTATGCATATGATCACAACCATGGAAAGCATCGGATAATTCTGTATCTTTCCCCCTTACAACCATAAACATGCAACCTTTACTGGAATTCACCAACCTATTCATTTGTCCTGCACTTTCAAGGCTGGCATTGATTTTAGTTTGATGAGCCCTCACAATATATTCTACCCCATATTTTGTGATTTGGTATTTATTTTCATGATGGAAGAAGATTGCTTTTCTATCATATAGATATGGACTCCCTAACACCATGCCACATATATCCAATGGTACCACATCAAGTTCTACCTCATCCACTAACTTAGAAGCAATCACAAATTTAACCTTGCACTGCTTAGTTACATTCAATTTTTCTTTATCATGTATCCATCCAAGTGGGTAAGGTTTTGGATGTGGTTTGGTTTCTAAGCCTACCTTCTTTACCAAGGACTCAGAAATTAAATTTGCTTGGGATCCGATATCAAATAGAGTTTCCACTTTTGTATGATTTATTACAACTCTAATATGAAATAACTCAATTCTCTTTATTTCATTAGGAAGAGACTCATCTATTGAACTAGTGCCTTCAAGTGATTCAGAATTAACATGAGGTGTAAGAGTACCTTTTTTTCTTGCTGCTGTGATCAATGCTTCATCTCCAGAATCGATCCAAGGTCTTGCTGCACAATTGTCATTGTCTTCTTCTTGCCTTTTCCTCCATACTTCTTTGGTCTCTTTTCCGGGTACAATTTCCATCAATGATTGTCATAATGACCTTCCTTTTTGCAGTGAGTGCAATAAGGCCTTTCTCCTTCATCTTTCTTGGTTGATGCTGTCCTGTTCTCCTTTCCTTTTACTTTCACTTTGGGTTTTCCATTTGGAGGTTTGAAAGGTGGTTTCTTGAAATGATCATCTCTTTAATTTTTGCCCCTGTTCTCAAGATGGATGGCCTTTACACTGGTAGAGTCAATAGCAGTTGGTTCAAAGAAAAATAATTAATGTCTAATGTAACTATGTAATGATCCAATATACTTAGTTACTACTTCAGGCGAGTCAAGTGCAATGCCCAAATTAAGTGCTTGTTTTTTAAACTTCTCTGTAAAGCTTTGAACATCCTTACCTCTGCCTTGCCTTAAGTATTGCCAATCCCTTAAGGCTTTTTGCTTATAACCCATGGGATAAAATTGTTCCTTTAATGTAGAAATTAAACTAGGCCATGAGGAAAGAAGATTACCCACACTCTTACTGCTTCACAATTTTCTCTCTCACCAGATGAGAGTGGTGCTACTCAACCGAAGAGAGTCTAGCTGGATCTTTACCTCATCCTCTTCGATCTGCTGAATCCTGCAGTAGATTTCAATCTGCCTAATCTAGTTAATAAGCTTTTTTGCATTACTTTCATTGTCAAACATGGGAAGATCAAATTTGATATCTAATTTAAAGAAAGGTTTCTTATATGCATCCCTTGAATTTCTATGATGATGGTGATGAGAGGAAGAAGAAATTTCGCTTGTGGAAGGAGAAGGAGGGGGTTCTTCTCCACCATTTCCATGCACTGAACCTTGTTATTCTGCCTTTTTCCCTTTTGCTTTCTCCAGCCTTGAAAGCAACTGACCAACATTTTCTGCCATTGTATAGAAGGTTTTGCAGAAATTGAGCTCCTCTTCATAACGAGCCTCTTCATCTGCCATGTTTCTCCTTCGATGTGCACGCCCCGCTTTGGGAGCGAAAGACTTTAATTTCCCTTCACCTCTTCGGAGCCTGTTTCTTGTTAGCATACAAACATGCAATTCACATCTATAAAGACCTACTTTGATACCACTTGATCCAAGATTTTTTTCTTATAGATGTATTAAAGAATTACATGCATAAATTGCAACTTAACCATATAAATTTAATGTGCACATGAGACAAGAGGAGAAACACTTAAAAGCATGAAATAAGACAAGAGACTTGATAACAGAGTTCATCCAATTTGGACTACGTCTTCGGGCCGTGCTCAATCAATGGGGAGGCCTTCATTCATTAAGTGGCATGAGAAAGAAGAGTATAATCATCATTTACAAAAAGGAGTCTTATACCTCCATTCTAGAAAATGGCCGAAAAGTGGAGAGCTCTGTTGTAGAAACTGGCATCACCATTGAGTTCCTGACACTGAGAGGTTCAAAATCAATATAAAACTTGCCCAATTCTGACACTGGACCAAAACTGACCCCTTGGAAAATGTGCTTAGGCAAGGTTCCGCACCCTGTCACAAGTCTGCTCAGGCTTCTGCCTCCTTTGTCTCGAAAAACGTGTCACGCTCCTCCTCCCCAACACTTTGTGCAAAAAGGCTTAAATATTAACTTGTGGGCGAAAAGTCCAAAGAGGATTGTTTGGCGCGATGGTTAAAATAACAAATTTGTGGAGGAGGGGTCGGGGGATCAAATCTCGCCCCTCCCCTTTTTACCACATAATTGTTTGCATGTTAGTTTTTGGGAGGTGGGTCCACCGATCCTGGTGGCCCACTCCCCCCATTTTTTGATATGCCCATAGTACTTGGGTGAGGTGGAGGGGCGGCGAGGTTGATAGCCCCCGCCCCCCACCATACTTAATATGGTTATTTGTTGTGTGGTTCCGAGGTGGCGGGGTCATGGCCGCACACCCCAATATATATGTATATATATATGTATCTATATCTCTCTCTCTCTCTCTCTCTCTCTCTCTCTCTCTCTCTCGCTATATATATATATATATTATTTCGGTGGTTTCGGGGGCAGCGGGGTCATAGCCGCCTGCCCCATTTAAAATTTATTTAAAAAAAATTAATAACCACCGACCCTTTTGGGTTTTTCCAGAACCTTAGATGTTAAAATACAAATTAACGGACCCACAAATTTGCCCAGAAAACTAGCCGGATTCTGGTGCTGAGTTCTTGCCAAATTGTGCCCTCCTTAAGCCTGCCACATGGGTAAGTCAACCCACAACTTTGACTGCTTCTATCTTCCTCATACAGACTCAGATTAGAGTGTCATTCACACAGTTGGAATCAGGGCAACGAGCACTTCGATCTGATGCCAAGTTAATTGATTTTCTACCACTTTGAATTTTGAGCCTTTTTCATGCCCCTGGTGTCTCAAGATCCACCTGGATCAGGATTGGTTCATGTGCCAAGTTGGCACCACAATATTGGGGGCCTTTTGAGATCCTTGAGAGGATTGGACTGGTATCATATTGACTTGCGCTGCCTCCAACAATGAAATTCCATGATGTTTTCGATATTTCATTTCTTAAAAATTATATAAAGGATGTTGATCATGTTATTGATTGGTCTGTATTGCAGGTGGAGAAAGAAGGAGAGTTCTAGTCAGAGCCTCAATGCATATTGCAATGGAAACATCTCATGCTTAGGAATAGAGCCATAAAGCAAGTTAAATTGCAGTGGAAGCACTTTGGGCCTAAAGAAGCTACATGGGAGATGGTGGATCAGATGTGGGCCCTGTATCCTTCATTGTTTGTTAGTTGAGGCAAAGTAGTTATGCTTTGAGGTTGGTATATGTTTGGAATATGTTTTGATGATGTTGTGGTATATGTATGTATATGTATATGGATGTAAATACTGCCAAGAGCTAAGTTATAAATCTCTAATAAGTGGTATGGGTGTCATGTTATTATGGTTGTTCTATTGTCACATTGTCACGATGTTTTAATTTTGAGCAGGTCTTTCATTGTAAATACTGCAATGAGCTAAGTTATAAATCTCCATGGGAAGTATGTTTTCTTTTCAGTGGTTTTGCTGAGGTCTTGGTTTGGGTTAACATTGAGGATGATGTTCCCTAAGGGGGAGGGTTTTGTAACAACCTTGGTGAAAATTTCATGTAAAAAAAGTTAATAAAGGCAAAATAAGACCATGGTTAAGGGACACTTATTCCAAGTTGAATGTTGGACAGAGATACCCTAGTGGGCATCAATGGATGTGTGTTTTGGCTAAGGGAAATTGGCAAAGGCTAAGGCAAAGGAATTAAAAGGAAAAAAGGTATTTTTGGCACATTTGTTTATGAAAATAAAGGAAAATAGGAGAAACGTAAGGTGAAATGTCACAGGTTGCATGTGAGGAGGAAATTGAAGGAAAATAATGGAAAATGAAGAAATTAGAGGCCTCATTGATACAAAGGCTTATGAGAATCAGTTGGCAACCTTTTTTCAATTCAAGTTTGGAGCTCTCTCGTTATTCTCTCTCTCTCTCTCACACACACACTCTTGGTCAATTAGAGTTTTCTTGGAGCAATCTAACTTTAGATCAAGGAAGGAAAAGCAAGGAAAGGAAAAGAAGGAAAGAAAGGATCAAGGAAGAAGAGCATGATCAGGTAGCTTCAACAAGAATACTTGAAAGTAACCTTTTGCATGTGTGATTTCCTAACTGGTTTGGACATACATGGGTTTTCATGTTGGTGTATTATTCTCCTGCTGTTGGTGGCATGGTTTTTTCGGGTTATGACATTGGTTTTCAACCTAGCATTGTATTTTTCTAGATGCCATGATATGTTGGGATAACATCTCGGTTTTGAGCTTTGGTTTTCCGGATGGATTTTAGAATCCGGGGTGGAGGTGGTCTCAAGTTTCATTCCCAAAGGCCTAGGAATCCCTTTACCGGTTTTGGTGAGATACACTAGTAAAGCTTAAGGGAGAAGTCTCGGTTTAGGGCCTAGTGTTGAGCCCTGAACTTGCATCTCTCCTACACACTTCCCTAGACTTTTTCCATTCACCTGGACCTCCTAAGCTATCAACATCATTGCATATTAATCATAAAAGAACATTTAAAGTGGTTTTTTTAACTATGTCTTTGTGGTTGCTGTTTGAATTAGATTTTGCTGTGCCAAGACACTAGTCCCACTATGATAACACTGTTTTGAAATATAAAATAAGACTCTGTTTCTACATGATTGTGTGAGCATAATTCTTGATTGATATCCTGTTGACTGAGGCTGTGCAGAGGGCCCCTGCACACTGAGGTTTTGTTTTCTTATTTGCTGTAAAGTTTTATGCATCGTTTTCTTACTTCCATTGCACATATTCCATAGTTATCCACCTGTGTATATTTCAATTGTTATGGTATTAACATCTCATTTATGTGTATGGTTTTTCAGCTCTGCATATTGTTGATAACACTGTTCAGTGTGTGTGTGTTTCAGGTTAGAGTAGGCCCAGGTGTTTTCATACAATTTTTTTGTGCAATAGCAAGTGACATGGAATTAGCTTCTCTACTGACTCTACTTTCTTTAGTTTCTTTAAATTCCAGTGATGCATTGATTTCAATTTTATTTACTTGCTTTAGTAGTTAGTTTAGATATCATATTGCTCATGTCATTGATGATTATCTCCGAAAGCCATAGCTTAGACTACCTGGCAAGGAATCATACTATGATTGATGTGATTTGATTTTAGTTTTACTTTTCTGCAATTAGATATCAGATTGCTCAAGTTATTGATGATTATCTCTGAAAGCCATAACTTAGACTACCTAGCGAGGAATCATACTATGAATTGATGTGATTTGATTTTAGTTTTACTTTTCTGCAATTAGATATCAGATTGCTCATGTTATTGATGATTATCTCCGAAAGCCATAGCTTAGACTACCTAGCGAGGAATCAGACTATGAATGATGTGATTTGGTTTTACTTTTATTAGATTGCAATTTTTGATTTGTTTGAGTGCAGTAGCTTAATTCATTTTTTCTATTTAGACAGCAACAGGGATAATGGTTTCATGATCAATAGTTCATTTCTTGTTTGACTTAAGTAGCAACAAATTTTCATTTTTGTTCAGGTATTAATTTCATCATTAGTATGTTCTAAGACCCTCTGGAGCGTTAAGATCTGGAAATCACTATAGAGGACAAAATTTCCTTCTAGAGTTTTCTTAAGACTCAAAGATAGAATTCCCATTCACATTAGAAGACAAACAAAGATAAAAACCCCCAAAACAAAATAAAAATAGCAAACGAAAAAAGTAAGAAATAGGTTACCTTGCACATATAATGCACCACACTTCATCAACTTACGAATCCCGGATTGATAATTAATGTAGCAATTTAGGACACATTAAATTGACCAAACATTTTGGCGCCATTGTCGGGGAAGTGTAGCTAGGTAGCCAATTTCTTAAAAAGAAAATAAAGAAAAAAAAACTGATAACTTCTTGAAGTATGCTCTCCTCTTGCACCTAGTGTGATCTGGAGGATCAGAAAAGAGAGTTGTTAGTTCAATAATTTCTTGATTATGCTCTCTTCTTGCACCTAGTGTGATCTGGAAGATCAGAAAGAGAATTATTAGCCCAACTTGAAAAAAAATGACATGCATAGAGCAAGAGATTCTAGGGGAAGGTTTATAGCTAGGGCCAAGAGTTCGATTTTCACAACTCCATCTACCCCAAGGCATAGATAAGATTCACCACCATCTACTCCTAGCCTTAAGATTCCTGGAATTCAAGGAGCAACAACTGAATTAGAGGATTCTCCTACACTATCTACCAAATCTCATCTAGGAGAAGACCCTTTCTTCACTTCTACAAGACAACATATTTTAATCAAAGAAGTAGAATCACTTGAAGAAGAGAAGGAAGAAACTCTCTCTTGTCCACCCTTGATAGAAGAACCAGAAGACTATGAGGAAACTATCATGACGGAGGAAGTAGTAAATGGATTTGGGGGTAGAGGTAGAGGAGGAGGAAATAATGGAGGCAACAATGGTGGAGGTGGAGGTAATAATGGAAGAAATAGGGAAGGAGATAACTCGTTTGGGTTCCCTATAGTTGATGAGGAAACTCACACAACAATGAAAAACATATCACCATTAGTCCTCCCCAACTTTTATGGATTGCGAAGTGAGGATCCCGAAACATTTCTATTTGAGTTTGAAGTCGTGTGCCGAACCTATGACTGTATGGAAGACTCTCAAAAACTCAAATTGTTTCCTTCAACATTAAAGGGAGCCGCTTTGAAATGGTTCATGGGATTAGTCACCCAATCTATTAGGACTTGGAATGATATGAAACAAACATTTTTGGATAGATACCTGGATTATTGCATGCCCACTAATCACAAGGATGAGGTATTGAAAATGATGCAAAAAGAAGATGAAAACTTAGAGGATTTACTTGAAAGATTTCAATACAACTTAAAGAGAGCAAAGATGAGAAACTTAGATGAGGAAAATTTGAAAGCCCTTCTATTGAAAGCCATTAGATATGAATGGATAGATATTTTAAACATGATGGGGAAGGGAGACATTTCTCAACTTCCACTTCGTGACATAGCAGAACTATGTGTCCATCTCTCAAGGGGAAAATCTAAAACGGGAAAAGGGCCTAGAGATCCTTCTCTTATCAGGGCAAACAAATCTGCAGCTGGATCAGTAAGTAGGGCAGATATTGGCAATATGCTTGATGAATTCAAAATAGATATCTTAGGGAGCCTTAGTGAACAACTAGACAGCCTTAAAATTAAAAATAAGCATAAAGTAGAAACTGATGCTTTAGCCATCTTTTGTCCGAAATGTAGGAAGAAACATGCTCTAAGGGAATGCCCCTTAGATGCAAAAGTCATAGAAACATGTATGATTTGCTCAGAGAATCATGAGACCAAGGATTGTCCTTCAATTCCTGGGCTCAAAGCCGTCTTTCAAGAAGATCCAAATTTAGTAGAGTCTCTCCGTTTTGTTGCAAGAAGACCTTGGCAGGGGCAACAAAATCAAGGGTTTAACAACCCTATGAATTTTCAACCCCCGCCAAATTGGAATCCTTGGCAACAACCTTGGCCCCAACCTCAAAATCCATATCAATCATGGTCACAAGGGATGCAAAATCCTTATGGGAGATTTGCTCAATTTTATCAATATCCTCCATCTTTTCAAAATCAACAAATTCCCCAGCTTCCAAAT
>APFE031357007.1:108483-148632 GCA_000404065.3 Pinus taeda | reverse complement strand
CCACTTGGTAGGAAAAATTGCAGATATCATGATGGGAAAAATTACCACGCAGAAGTATGTAGATCCAGGTAGTCCAATTGTCAAGACACATATAAATGGGGTAGAAATTCCAAACACTTTGATTGACTTAGGGGCTGCTATCAACATTATGAGTAAACAGACTATGAAACAACTTAAACTTCCTAATCTTCTTTTTACACCTACTTTACTGCAGCTTGCAAATAGATCAATAATAAAAAATGGTGGTGTATTAGAAGACATTGCAGTCTCCTTAGATTGTTGGGAATATCTAGTAGATTTCATGATTTTGACTCCCAAGAGTAATCTAGGAGGGCACCCCCTTATCTTAGGAATACCTTGGCTAGCCATAGCTGATGCTTTCATTAGTTGTAGATCTTGGGATATGTACATTTCTGATGGCAATTCGACAAAGAAATTCAATTTGTATCCTCCAGCAAAAGCAATTACAGAAGTAGGAGACAATGAATGGGTCGATGATGAGGACACTATACAACCTGTCTTTACCATTTCTGAAATTAGTGAGGATAGTCAAATTCTGAACACATTAGAAAATTTCGAGACATCTTCAGAATATGACCCTACACAATTTCAGTTGGATTCTGACATTGAATATTTATCATCAAGACAAATGTCTCTTTACTCTATGGAAGAATTCGGTAGTTCTACCATTGAGATTTTTCCATAAAAAACATTGAATATCAACAAAAATTTGGAAAAGTCACAACAGGAAGAACTAACCAAAATCTTGCAAAAACATTCTTTTGCATTTGCATGGGAGTATACTGATATGAAAGGGATTTATCCTAAGACTTGCATCCATCATATGTATATTGAGGAAAACAGTAGACCAATCAGACAATCTCAGAGAAGGATGAATCCAAATCTTAGGGAGATAGTGAAAGAAGAGCTCCAAAAACTACTCAATGTAAACTTCATTTATCCAATTTCAGATACCGATGGGTTTCTCCTTTGGTTATAGTACCTAAAAAGAATGGTAAATGGAGGGTATGCATTGACTACAGAGAATTGAATAAAGCAACTTTGAAGGATCATTTTCCTTTGCCTTTTATCGATTAAGTATTAGATACATTAGCAGGCAAAAAGTACTTTTCATTTATGGATGGTTTTAGTGGTTATAATCAAATTCAGGTAGCACTTGAGGATCAAGATAAGACCACATTTACCTATTTGTGGGGAACTTTTCCTATCGAGTACTTCCTTTTGGATTATGTAACGCACCCGCAACATTCCAAAGAGCAATACTAGGAATTTTTTCTGATCTAATCCATGATTGTGTAGAAGTTTATATGGATGATTTTACAGTTTACGGTGACTCATTTGAAGAAGCATTAGAAAATTTGGAAAAAGTACTTGTAAGATGTAAAGAAACAAACATTTCATTAAGCCATGAAAAATTCTTTATGATGTTTACTGAAGGTATTGTTTTAGGACATCATATTTCAGGGGATGGGATTAAAGTTGATAGATCAAAAGTTGAAGTCATCTCCAAGTTGCCTATTCCAAATTGTCAAAGAGATGTTAGAAGTTTTATGGGATTTACTGGATACTATAGAAGATTTATAGAAAACTTCACTAAAATAGCATCTCCACTCTTCAAACTACTTACGAAAGACTGTGAATTCAAATGGGATCCTGATTGTCAATCAACATTTGAAACTTTGAAAACAAGAATATCTGAAGCGCTATCTTGAGAGGACCAAATTGGAAGCTCCCTTTCCATATTTCTACAGATTCTTCAGGTACATCTCTAGGAGCTGTGTTGGGTCAAAAAGTTTTAGTCCCTTATGCCATTTACTATACCAGTAAAAATTTGACTCCCACTGAGTTGAACTATAAAGTGACTAAAAAAGAGTTCTTAGATGTTGTTCATGCAATCAATAAGTTTAGACATTATATAACAGGCTATGAAACTTTTATTCATACTGATCATTCTGTGATTAGATATCTAACGAATAATCCTGTTACTAATGGCAGAGTTACAAGATGGCTCCTACTTTTATAGGAATTCAATATTACTGTGTTGGATAGACCAGGGAAACAAAATACAATAGTTGATTTCTTGTTTAGGATTCAGAATACTAAAGAAGATTCTCCTGTAGAGGATAAGTTTCCTGATGAATATTTATTTGCAGTAACTACTAAGACCCCTTGGTATGCAGATATTGCTAACTATTTGGTTACAGGGAAACTACCTCCACATCTATTTCCTAGTGAAAGAAGAAAGATTGTTCAGGAGAGTTCAAAATATTCATGGATTTCCAACAAATTGTTTAAAATAAGGCTAGATTTTGTGATCAAAAGATGTGTCAGGGAAGATGAAATGCATGATATCCTCAACGCATGTCATGATGAACCATGTGGCGAACACTTTGCTGATGAATGGATAGCCTATAAAATCCTCTCTTTAGGATATTATTGGCCTTCCCTCTTTAAAGATGCAAAACAATATGTCAAAAGGTGCGACAGCTACCAAAGAGTAGGGAAACCTACCCTTTCAAATGAAATGCCATTGCAACCACAGGTACTCATCGAACCCTTTGAAAAATGGGCTTTAGATTTCATTGGACCTATTAATCTGCCATCTAAGCAAAAGAAGTATATATTGGTATGTACTGATTATGTCACTCAATGGATAGAAGCCAAAGCATTATTTTCTGCTACTGAAAATTCAGTTGTTACTTTTCTTTATGAGGATATTTTTACTCGCTTTGGTGTTCCAAGAGAAATTGTGACAGATCAGGGAAGTCAATTCACATCCAATTTGGTGGAGAAGTTGATGGAAGAATGCAAAATCAAGCACAGAAGATCTACTCCTTACCATTCGCAAGAAAATGGTCAAGTGGAGTCTATAAACAAAGTTATTGAAAGTATCATCACCAAAACTATTCATCTACACATAAGAGATTGGGCAGAAAGGCTTCCTGAATCCTTGTGGGCCTACAAAACTACATGGAGAAATACAACAGGACATTCTCCCTATGAACTTGTTTATGGGAAAGAAGTCCTGCTCCCCATTTAGTTCCAAGTCAAAACCTTCAAGATGGCAGTTCAGTTGGGGATGGATCTATTAGAAGCCCAAAAGCATAGAATGGAGCAGTTCAATGAGCTAGATGAGATCAGACAAGAAGCAATCCTAAGAACTGATCTAGTTCAATATCAAAGAGCTAAGTGGCATGACAAATACATCAAAGAGAAAAAGTTTCAAGGAGACTGGGCATTGCTATTTGATTCCAAGTTTAAAGACTTCAAAAGGGAATTTCAGACCTCATTGGCTTGGGCCATATGAAATTGACAAAGTTTTTAGCAATGGAGCGGTAAGAAATCAAAACCATTGATGAATTTCAAACTCCTCTTATTGTGAATGGTCACCGATTGAAGATCTATCATAAGCCACTCTCAAAAGAGGAATTTGTCAAAAATTTCAAGATAATTCTGCAATAAGGCTGGTGAAGGAGAATCCTTCTTCTCCACCAGCCTAGCCTTTGTTCTTTTCTATTCTAACAAAAAAAATAAAATAAAAAAATAAATAAAAATGTATAATCCTAAAAACCAATCACTGATTGGCAGTCTTATACCGAAAATACAGGGCGAAAATCAGGAACTCTTGACGCCCTATATTTTCCAAAAAAAAAATCTCTCTCTCTCACTCATTTTCATTCCACTCCACTTCATTTCATTCTACTCCATTTTCATTCATTTCATTTCATTCCACTAATAAAAGTTTTATGACCATTTTCATTCATTCAGTCATCATTTATCCATCTCATTTAGTTATAATATCTTTGAGTCAGTTTCAGTAGCTAGAGTCAGTTTCCGCAGCTGCAAACTAATTCCGCAGCCAGTTGTGTTTTCATAGCCAGCACCCTATCATTCAACATTGGCAGTTAGATGATAGGCAAAAATAATAAAAATAAAAATGCTGGTATGACCGAGGACATATTATGAAGACATGGGGCACCTAAAGGCATCAACAAGGCAGCTGATCAAAGATTATGGACAACAAGTGGCAAACATTCCAAGGTATGAGTAAAAATTTATTTCAAATGGCATTCAAATCACATTTTTGCATAGTTATTAAATCACAAAGCTCCACTATATGTAATGATTAGTGTGATAGCCTCCATAACCATTTCATTCCACAACATTCCTCCACGAACCATACATTTATTTTTCTAATGGCCCAATGATTAATTCTCGGATTTAACTCAAATTTGGATGCATTTTCACACTACATCTGTAATAATGAGATGTGGTTGATTTGATTACGATTCTCCTCCACCACATAGATTCCGCAGCCATTTCATGAATGTGTTTATGTCTACTCCACCGCCGTCCATTTTAAAATTTTGTCGTCACTCCCCTACTCTTTTATTGAAGCCACAGCTACATTACCACTTCGTTCACATCAGTCTCTGCTCTATTTCATGAATTCACCTCGGTCGCCTGTCCTCTGTTTTCTGCTTACAATCACTGAATTTCTCCATAAAACCTATTCACTTTTTTTAATCTAGCCATTTCATCTCCGCTAAACCCTTCTCACGCAGACAAATTGTTAGAACAGAGGGAAAGGATGGGTTTGTTATTGCGGGTAGAGCCGGAAGGGTCCAAGTTTATGGAGGGATACCCACAAGTAAGGAACATATTGAAAAAGACACATGGATTCGGTTTATTCAAAAGTTCAAAGGCTATAATAAGGAGATTACCAAAGCCTTTGTGAGCCATTTTAATGGACTGGAGGTGGAAATTAGGGACCTCAAGTTTACATTGACCAAGGCATCCATAGCAGCTGCTACAGAACTCCCTCAAGAAGGAGAACGCTGGTTCAAGAACAAGAGATTTGATGAGAAAACTTGGAGGGTTATCCTACGCAATCCAGGTATGGATGTAACTATATTTAAACGAGGAATTCCTGTCCATTCTTTAGAAGAGAAATGGGCCAGTTTACTGTTGATTATTCAAAAGTTCATTACGTGTGAAGGTCGTTTTGGAGCAATGTATATGTATCATACTCGAATGTTGATGAACTTTTTAGAGAATCAAACCCTAAATATGCCTTACTTTTTATTGCTGAGCTTGAAAAATATGTGCACAACAGTCCAAAAGAATATAGAGGATATAGAACCCCACTTATATCATCATGGGCTGGTGAAAATTTTAATTGAAGACCAATTGAAGAAAAAGAGGGATACCTGGGAACAGTTTTTAGTGAGAAATTATTTTCAAGATCTTACCGAAATTCCCGAGAGCAGTACAGTAAGGAAGAGTAGGAAAAGAGAAACTGGTGTGAAAATTCAAGACTCTCCTATTAGTGGAACCAAAGAAGTTAATCAAGAAGAGAAACTAGAAAGAACAAAGGACAAAAAACAAAATAAATTGAAAGGGAAAAGAAACATAGAGGATGTCTACCAATCACCAAAACCTTCCTTAGAGGACGACCATCAACCACTATCTGAAAGGCTAACTCACCTCCAAGGACAATCGAGCAGCCAGGAAGAAAGAAAAATAAAAATAGAGTATTGAGAAAGAGGGCACTAGCCCACAACATTTAAGAAGAAGCACCAAGCTTAAGGGAAAATGGAGAAAAGAACAAACAAAAGGACCCCATTTTATTGACTTGGGAGGAACACTGGAATAATCTCTAGCTAGCCGTAGCCCACCTCATTCTCAACCAAACATTGAAACTAGTCTTCCAGATGTTGACATAAGTCCTTCTCAGCTAGACTTTGAACCCAGTCCTCCTCAACAGGACTTTGGGGCCAGCCCAAGGAAAACTTCGCCCGAGATAGACCTTAATCAACAGGAGATGTATGATTATATAGAATCCCTTGAAAAGAAGGCCACATATGATTATATAGAATCCCTTGAAAAGAAGGCCACAGAACCAAGCTCTTCATCCATGCCTCATCCAGCACAAGACGCTCAAATCTAGTCATTGAAACAGGAAATTTTTGAGTTAGAGGTCCTAAATAGACATATTAAACATGAAAATGAAGCATTAAAGGAGCAGAGCACACTGGATAAGATCATTCATGATAATACCATGCTACATCTTGGGCTATGGCAGAAAAAGAACAGGAAATTAAAGAAAAAGTGCAAGAAGGTAAGTAGAGCATTGATTAGTCTCAAATTCAGATGCTTGATGAAGAAGTCCACGCTGTTAGCAGCACCAAGAAAGAGAAGAAGGGGGTTGGATGTACTGGCAGAAGTTCCAGAGCATATGATTTGAAGGGGGGATAGTCAAAATTTTGGTTGCATGGGGACATGCAACACCTTCATAGTGGGGGTATGTTGAGCCCCAAACTTGCATCTTTCCTACACATTTTTCTAGCTTCTTTCCATTTACCTGAACCTCCTAAGCTGTCAATATCATTGCATATTAGTTATAAAAGAGCATTTAAAGTGGTTTCTTGACTATGTCTTTGTGTTTTTGTTTGAACTAGATTTTTGCTTATGAGCTGCGGAATCTTGTCACTTTCCACAGCTGGTTCAACTTTCCGTAGTTATTTTTGTTAAAGTCTACATTGCAGGTGTCATCAGGTAGATCGAACCACATGGGCAAATGGGAAATGACGTGGACATGGTTCGGGTCCCATTGGTCCAGCTGGATTCATCAAAGGAGGCCATAGTCAACGGGGGTCAAGCAGTGGTCAAACAAGAGAAGTCCTACAGCAACAGGACTCTGTTTCAAGCACGTGAAGAATTCCGTGACCATTTCCAGATTTTTGGAGGCACGCTGACACCTGTAGGCTGACCACGATGTGGATCCAATAGCTGTTTTTAATAAGATTGCCTAATCTTGGCGACCATGCTACTAAATCCGTGGACATTGTTCTTCCCGTGTCCTCTGTTCACATAGTTTTCCAGAAAGACAGTTATGAAACCTTTGTTATAAATACCACGTTCTGATACGCATAGTAGTTAGCTTTTGATATGTAATTTTTGCTGTTAAGAACCACTGTGCCGTGACTCTAGCTTATTGTTGTAACTCTATTTTGAGATATATATATAAGAAGACTCTGTTCTCCATGTTTGCGTGAATGTGATTTTGAATTGATCATCTATTGGCCGAGCTTGCAGAGGGCCCCTGCACACTGAGGTTTCATTTTTCCTTGTTGTTGTATAGTCCTTAAGCATTGTTTCTTTATTCTCACTGCATATGTTTATAGCTGATTCATTTGTGTATATATATTTTTAACATTTTACAGTTGTTCATGATTTTACAAGTCTTATTTAATGTTGATCAGTGTGTGCAGGTTTCAAGATAGAGTAAGCAGCCCGGGCATTTGCATATAATTTTCATAATGACTAGTGATATGGAATTGATCCTCTGCTGATTGTGTTTTTCCTAGTTTCTTTTAATTCCAGTTTTGTTTGGTTGAGTTTACTGTTGATCATTTGCTTTGTTAAGTTAGTTAGAAATCAACTTACTCATTTCATTGACAGTTATTTCCGAAAGCCATAGCGAGACTATTAGCGAGGGATTGAAATATGCATGTTGTGAATTGATTTTAGTTTCCTTTTCTGCAATTAAATCATTGGATTGCTCATTTCATTGACAGTTACCTCCGAAAGCCATAGCGAGACTACTAGCGAGGGATTGAAATATGGATGTTGTGATTTAATGTTAGTTTACTTTTCTGCAATTAGATAATTGGATTGCTCATTTCATTGACGGTTACCTTCGAAAGCCATAGTGAGACTACTGGCAAGGGATTGAAATATGGATGATGTAATTTGATTTTAGTTTCAATTTCTTTGCAATCTTTGATTTCTTTGATTGCAGTAGCTTAAATCAATTTTCTGTATTTAGGTAGCAACAGAGATGATAGTTTCATAATGAGTAGTTCATCAATTACTTGTTTTAATTCGCAACATCTTTTCATTCTTGATTCAAGTATTATTTTTACTAGTATGTTCTAAGAAGTGTTAAGTTGTGGGAATCCTTACAAAGGACATAATTGCCTTAAAACTTATAACCAGACTTGCCTTCTAGAAATTTAGGAATTAGAATTCCATAAACAAAGATAAAAACCCCCAAAACAACATAAAAATAAAAAACGACAAAAGTAAGAAATAGGTTATCTTGCACATATAGTGCGCCTCACTTCGTCAGCTTACGAATCCCAGATTGACAATTAATGTAGCAATTTAGGACACACTAAATTGACCAAACACTCCATCTTCAAGTGAATGTTCTTCTTCTTCATTTCAGACTAATCATTCTCATAGTCATCATAGAGATGCATATAAAAAGCCATTTTTAACTTAGATGTGAAATTTGGTTTACCCATTTTTAATGGAGAAACTAATGTGGAAAAGCTAAACAATTGAGTATAATAGATCAAAGAGGATGAGGCAAAGATCCATTTGGAATCTCTTCAGCGAGGAGGCATAACTCTTGTATGGGGGGAGAGTAACACTACAAGGAAAATACCTTCTAGTGAAGGCTATAAAGAAGGTTTTTAGTGTTATAAAATTGGCAAAAATTGTCCAAAAATCATTTTCTAAAACATGTGTTTAAGATTATTGGATGTTTTAGTGGAGGTTTTAACAGAACTTCATCACCATTGAAAAATTATGGGCAACTAGAGGTTCTAGCGAATGTTTTTTTGTGGTGTGCTTAATGGAACAAGTAGCACCAGTGTGCTACATATATAAATGCATTGGGATAAATACATAGCTAAAAACACTCAAGCATTGAATGTAAATAATATCGGTGAGTAATATATTCCACACCGATGCTAGGAGATAAAAAATCCCTAGGGCATTCTTCTAAGGAACAACACCAGGGCACACAAAAAATAATTGTTATGTTGGTGCTTTATCTTAAAATTGTAGCATTGATGCATATCATTTGTACAAACACCCCAGTGCATTAGTTATTTAAAAGGACTCGTGCTGTTAGTTTTCATAATGCACCAGGATGCAAATAATATATTGTAGGACTGGGGAGTTAGTTATATGAAAGCACTGGCACATTAATAATTACAATGTACTAGGGTTTTAATCTCAAATGGGACCAGTGCTTGAAGAGATAAATACACCGGTGCTCTCATTTCCTTAAAAGACACTGGGCATGAAAAAAGATGTTGTCACGGTGCTTTTATATAACATAATGCACCAGTGTGTTTTTATGTTATAAACACACCAATTTTTTTAATGTGATTTTCTCTTTTTTGGAAACATCAACCTATGACAGTGCAATTATTGTAATTTTAAAAATTTGTTAGTCATTAAAAAATTGACATATATCTTATAACAATAATCATATAAATAAAAAATTGATTATTGCATTTGTATATGATGTTTGGATTAATTTGTTATATTATCATATTTCACACCTCTTCATCATAATATTTAATCATCCATATATTTAATCAGTGGTGTAACATTTCACAACGACATTGGATAACACAATATAATAAATTAAAATGTGTTTTATTATATATCAATAAGAGTCTCTTTGTCATACAAAATGCGATTATTATTGGTAACCCCTCATCTTTCAATTGGGACACTATGTCCATTACATTAAACAAAATGTTTGATTTTCATAGACAATTATTTCAAAAAATACATCAGGTTGCATTGACATCCAAATCGATCAGTCTTCGCTAGAACTGTTGTCAGTGCTCAAGCTACTTGCATCACTTGGATTATTTAGAGGAATGTTTTGTTGATTGCATCGATTGTTTTTGTCTTCTTGATATTGCAGTTCTATCTGAAAACATAAAAATAAAATGTAATGAGTGTATCTACATTGGTGAGAATAATGAAAATTGAAATAAAAATATACATTAATGTAAGTCGAATAACAATGTACCATAGAAATAATTGACTCGTAAACTGTGCACATGGTTTCAAAACCAAGTCTTATGCCTTGTTGCAACAATTCTTATGTTGTTATAGTTCCATACTTTGTTTCCTGCATGTTTTAAAACCTATTGTAAATCATAGATTGAATAGAAGAATATTTTTGTTCTATTAATTATAAACTCAGAGAAGTAAAAAAACATAGATACTTACAAATTCCACAATTAAATTTTTGTATGCCAACATATACTCACAACTCTTATTTAACGCAGTGTCAATAAATTCTTTCGATGGTTGTTTTTTGTATGTTAACACCTATTTGAATACTTTCAAGCATGGTTGTTGTAAAACAAATTAAAATATACAAAAATTAAGCCTTGAGTTGTTATAAGGAAATTTTAGCAGTTACTCACAAACTTTCAAATCAACCATTTTCTTCATTGTCGTCCTATTTTATGTGTTCAATGAGTTCTTGTTTTCTTTTCTACAAGAAAATACTTGAAAATTAATATTTGATAAATTATTTTTTTTATATGTAAAATGTCAATCATGATTACATACATTTAAGTCACATTGTTGTTGATAGGGCTCCTCCTATGATGCAATTATGACCATTTCTTTGACCATCTCCTTATACACTTTTTTGGACATTCCTATTGACATGTTTTGCATATCAACACATTTATCATTTGGGTTTTTCATAATATTCCTGAAAAAAAAGTAATAAATTATTTTTATAATGATATATGAAAACTAAATATATCAAAATCGATATTAATAAATGAATGGTTTATAGTAATATATACATATAACTCTAGAAAATCATTTTATATAATTAGTAATATTACCTTTCGAATGCTTCTTTTTTGTTGTTGTATGTTTTTCCTATTGCAAGTCTAACATGTCTCATTAAACATTGCTTTGGAAATTCTTCATGTAGTTTAGATAAAATTTGGTTATTATAATCATTTGATTGATTATTGTATTATAAGTGGAAAGTATGTTTGTACGTTTCTTCCACTAGATCCTTCATAGTTTTGTAAACCTCCCCCTTTCATTAACCTCTAATACCACTCCAGATGATCTAAGGACCAATTGGTTGTCATTCACATGTTCTATAATTTTTATTATCTTAGAATGTGATTCAGATCTCTTCAGCTACTGGAATTAACCACGATATTTTACATTTGCGATGTTATCAAAATTTCATATGAAAGAGTATGAAAAGCCACATGTGCATATTGTAAATAAGATGAAACATAACAACAACCATCAAATCAAGAATACAAAGCACATTGATAACGAATTTCGCCCAGTGTGGGTTACGTCTCCGAGTCCTGGTGTCATGAGTGGGGAGACTACTTCATTAAATGTTGCAAATGATGATGATGTACATGTTATGTTCTTTGCCATTACAAGGATAAATACCCTCAACCAGAGTGGCATGTCTCTCCACGAGATGTTCTCCCTACAATAACTCTCACTCAAATGGGCTCTCCTTTAGGATAACAAACTAATAAAATCTCACATGTTGTGGCATACAAGTATCCCTCAATATAATACTAATCAAGGATCTTAACAAGAAAAACATAATATCAACAAATGGAAATAAATACATGGCATAACTGCATCATATACCTCCACTTTCGAGGATGTCTGAAAAATGAAAAACTCTGCTGATGAAATAGACTACACCATTGAATCCATGGTTGGAAATTGTGTCAAACTATTATAAAATGTTCCCCTTCCTAACACCGTCAAATTCTGAACCCTAAAGAATCTTGAAGATTCCCTCAAAGATTCCTTCCTAAAGATGGTCAATAAATATGCTACTCGGATGAATATTTTGAGCATACCACTGTGCTCCCTGCGAAATTATATGAAAAATGACTATAAAGTTCGCATTATTCTTCCTCGATAAAAAATAAACCTCCAAGGGAATCTTTTAGATTCCATAAGATTTTGCAAAGATTCCTTGCTACTGGATGCTTGAATTTCTGCTACTCAAATGGAGAAACAGACCACGCAATTGGACTCCTAGTGAGAAAACATGCAAAAATCACTATAAACTTGTCCAATTCTATCTCCAACACCTCTAGCCGTCTAAGGGAATCTTGCATCTCACATATTCCCTCACTCATGGTTCCAAACCAAAAGGCTGCTTAGGGTTTTTCTATGTCCTCCATTCGTCTGCCCGTCAAATGAATTTCAATGTGGTTTGTTTGGCTTGTTGGCAAAGGCGCCAAGTTTGGAGTGTGATGGTCGAGGGTTCCAACCCCACCGACCCCCTTAAATAGCATGGCGCATCGTTTTTGCGGTTGTTACAAATTGTGGTGGAGAAGAAAGTGATTGGTTGGCACATTTTATATAATTGTTGGTTGGCAGTATTGGCGTGTGGCGTGTTGGCGGACGGTTTGGTTAACATTGTCACATGGTATAAATGTTGTTCCACCGGAGCATATATGGTGTGTCATTACAAAGATATATAATATGTCATATGTTTTGAATCGGCCATGACTCATTGGGTAGGTCCCCAATTATCTGAGCCTCAACCTATTTTAAATAAAACAATATATATTAATCATTGGGGGTTGGTGGCTTGCCACCCCAAAATTATGTTTTTATTTTATTTTAATTAACCCAACCATTCAAAATTAATCTGTCAGGTTTTAAGGGTCACTGGGAAAATTAAGTAGGCAAAATATTTTCCCATTATGGTGGCTGGATTCTATGTGTCAAGACTCTACCAAATTGTTGTCTCATTAGGACTACCACTTGGCCAAGTTTGACTAGCTATAAAGTGAGCATACGAACTCATATTTGAGTGTCATTCGGGCCATTGGAATCGGAACTACAAGCACTACAGTATAGTTATAGTTTCACTTCAATACAATGACTTTTATTTTTGAGCTTTTCCATAGCCACTATTGAATCCTAAGCGTGTCTGGAGCCACCTAGATCAGAACAACATTGATCTTTTCCTTTGTTGTTTCTCCCTATATAAAATTAAACATATATGAATTAATATATTGTTTGAAACATGTTATATAATATTATTAAGTATATCATTAATGAAAATTAAAAAAAAAAATCATATTGAAAAATATATTTTCATTCACCTGATTCATCATTCTGCAATTTTTCTATGAGGATTTTACAATCTTCTGCACTTAGATTAGAAATAATCTTATCGACCTTATTCATTTTGTGGCTCTATGTGACATACACCAACCAATACATACTAATTAAACTTACATATAGTTCAAATATATTAAATTTGTAAAGAATTTACAGAGAACTTGTCTTCTTTGTTTTTTTTTATGTGTTATCATTGTGTCAATCAATATTTTTGTTATTTGAGATATTCTGAGACATTTTTTTATCAATATACAACCTGTAGCATTCAATATGGAAGCCATTATATATATTTTACAAATAAATTAAATGATTTTTAGCCAAAAAAGCTCTGATAACCGATGTGTTTATCTAAATAAATGCATTAGTGCATTTAGAACATTAAACAAACCTCGTGTTTAATTGTTTAGCACCATCATGGAAAATTAATTTTAAATTATTATGGTGTGATTTGTAAGGATAAATGCACCAAATGATTTAACGGTGCTATTTGGATGAGGTGTGCTGGTGCGTTATATTACACCAGGAGCAACGATTAATACACTGGATAAAATAGAGAGTATTATAATATATTGGTGTGTTGTATTACATAGGGAGAACGAGTGCATTATATTACAGAGGGCGCACTACGAAACATATAGCCATTTTTAGAAAAAATAGAGAGGGCCGATAGGGTTTGGATCTAATTCAATAATTGATTCTTGTGCTTTACATGTGAAATGCCCTATCTATAGTAAGTACACAAACCCATTAAATCTTAAATGCTTAAATTGAAAAACCCTAATTGTGAAGTGGTAGAGGAAGTTAAATCTTAAGGTGAAATTTTACAGGAGGAAGCAAGGGTTTAAGGTAAGTATTGACTTTTTTTGTCTCAATTTTAATTAAATTTAAATAGGAAAACAAATCATAAAAAACTTTACTAGTAAAATCTATAGTAAATTTTGTACTATATAGGGTTTTCAATTTTTTTTTTTTCAATTGTGAATAAATCTAACAAAAATTGTAAAATATTGTAACCTTAAAATTTAATAATTTTTCTATTTAGGGTTTTGAGTGAATCATCGTACCTTTCAACTTCTTATCCAAAATACTTTGTACATCCACGTGCTGTCAGTATGTCTCTCTTGCAAATGTTCTCTTTTTTAATTAAACCCTAACAAAAATTGTAATTTTTTTATTAGAAAAATAAGCAATAAAATTAAATTGTCTGCTATGCAAGTTTTTGAGTGAATCACCATACCTTTTAGCTTTCGATCTTCATAATATTTTTGTTTCTCAAAAGTATTTTGTTGCTGCATAATGCTCATGGTATGTCTCTCTTGCAAATCACTCACTTGGAATTTTAGATAAAATAATGAAATGGTGAATAACCTTTTATTATTCAAAGACTTTATGAAATTAGATTTCAAAAAATCAATTGTCACTTGTTTTTGAATTTTGAAAAAGAAAAGAAAAAATTAATTTTTTTTCAATTTCTCCACATATTGGTGCATTTGATAGTCAAGTGCACTAGTGCATTTATAAAAAAAGTGCACAGACATTGTGAGGGTGCCATATTTTTTCAACGCACCGACATGATACAATTCTTTTATTTATTTTCGAAATCCAAAAATGGCGCGATTAATTTTTTTAATGCAACAATGCGGTTTTTATTTAAAAGCATTGGTGCTCTAATTGTTATAAGAGCACCAAGTTGGTTGAATTCATTTGTATTTTTTTAAATCGGGAAACAGGTGTGTAGCGGTGTTAGTTTTTTTAAACACATTAGTGCATTTTCATAGAAGAGCACCGATATGATAATATTATTTTTTCGGAATGCTGGAAATCGATCCAAGTATTATTTGAACATCCTGGTGTTGTTAATTTTTTAAATGCATGGGTATGATTTGTTCTGATATGTGCATCGGTTGGATTTAAAATCTATCTGAAATTTTAATTTCACATAAAATGGCCTATTAACCTCAAATTATCCTTTAGGAAGCATCCACATGAATTATAGTAGTTCATAGTATACATTTTCTACTTAAAGTCACCTTATTCTTGAAAAATGGTACGAAAACTATATTGAAATTCATATTGTGGTTATATAGTTGTCGAGATTAATTTTGCATATGCACATAATTTTTTATTTTTGAAATTTTTCAAATGAGGGGACAAAATCTCAATAATATCAAATTGTCAATTCTTCAAATTTCAACTCGTTCCATATTGTTGATCAAATTCCTTCATGGATTTCTCCCTTTCCATCTCCAATAAGTTCATATTTTATTTATATTTCAATTATCTAATTGATTTATTTTTTTTTTAAATCCATGTCAATTTGAATAAAAATGTATCCAAATTTGCAAGAATCTGATTCAGAATCGTGTTCAGATGCATACAATATTACTCCATATTTTCAAAAGCATTAGAATCCCTTATCAGGAGTAGCATATTGCAAGCAGTTGGTAGATGAAAATGGATAGCCTCTTCACCTTGCCAAATGGAACATGGCATCTTTCAGTCGCAATCATGGATCGAATGGTGGTAATAATTGTTTGGTATAATGTAATTTCAACAAACCAATTACATTGACATGCTTACTAATTTCTTTGATATTGTACTAATTCCGTTCAATATTTTCAAATTACGATTCTATTGATGATGAGAGACCCACCTACCATCTTCTAGAGCACCCTACTACAATGTCAACTCAAGAGAAGGTTGCATGAAGAGTAAGAATCAGAGAGGAAGCATAGAAAGAATGGTTGAATCAACCACCTATTCAATTCCCATTATGTCCAGATTCACTAATTAGGAATGACTACAACAATAGTAGTTCTTCATCACAAGTTGGAAATGGAGGCAATCAAATGGATATGAATGTTATGGAGGAAATTTTGTTAGATGCATACCAGAACAAAGAGATAGGATATGATGCTCATATCACTGGTACCTTATTTGAAAGCTCGAAATCTACTCCCACCACCCCTCTCTTTGGAGTTGGTGGCAAGTTAAAGTATACTCAGTTGGGGACAATGATGTTGTTGTACAAGATGAAAGCAAATTTTGGCATGTCGAATGCATGTTTCTTGGTAATATTGAGGTAATTAACTTACATGATCGATCAAGTTCCTTATATTTTGTCACACAATCAAATTTAAAAATGGTCAATTTTATGAATGTTAAATATTGACATTGTACAATTATATTCCCACCAACTGTAGGATATTCAAAGATAAGGTTTTTTTTTTTGAGTGATAATGTCTTTCTTGGTAGCTATGAAGAGGAAAAGGAGTTGTTGAAAATGTTGGGTGTTGAGTACATATCATATCATGCATGTCATAATGATTGTATTCTATATAGAGGAGAATATGCAAACAAAGGGATAGGTCTGAAATGTGGGAATGACAGGTACCGTAATTCAAAGAAAATGGGTAAATCACATGGTCCTCCTCATACGATATTGAGGCACATGCCTATAATCTAAAGTATTCAAAGACTCTCTCGTTGCAAAGAAATAGCTATGTTGCAGGGATGGCATGCCTCATATAGAAGTGAGTTAGGATTTATGTGAATCCTAACAGATTCAATAACCATGAAGCCCATAGAGGATACATGACCTAAAAAATTCAAGAATGAAGTAAAAAGTCTACGACTCAACATAGCCATGGATTTCGTCAACCCATATTACCTCGGAAACACAAACTATTATGTTTGGCCTATAGTAGAGATCAATAACAATATCCCCTCGTGGTTGTCCTTGAAGAATGAACATCTTATGTTGGCTCTCATAGTCCCAGATAAAAGAAAAGTGAATAATATGGATGTCTACATACAACTATTAGTAGATGAATTGAAGGAATTATGGGAAGGGATACATGTGTACAATGTATCAAGACCCATCACAACAAAGAGGAGTTTTATGTTGTATGGCATAGGTGCTTACAGCATACATGATTAGCCAGGCTTAGGAGTTTGTTATGGTAAATTACATTTTTATTGATTTGTTTAGTAACAATATTGTTTTGCATATTAATTTAATTTGTTGCAATTGTTCATATATGCATGGTCACTAACGTGCCAACCCGTATACAATAATTTCACAAGTCTTGTGATAAAAGGGCATCATGGATGTAAATGTTGTGGACCTTGTCTGAAGGTTAGGTAGTCCAAACACCTACGAAAGCCAGTGTATGACTACTCTAGGGTATTCCTCCCAAAAGAACACCCTTATAGAAGAGAAACATCTACTTTCAATGGTAAATCAGAGAGAACCCAAAGGTCTGCAATAATGACACTAGTTGAATGGCTTAGATCATATGAGAGAGAGAAGGATAAGGAGGTTGCAGAATTTTTTGATTCAAATGGGGACCCTATGTTTGATGATCCAGAATTATTTGACACCGATGTTGAAAAATTTTGCATTAGGATGACAAGGAAATCAGTCATTTATGAGCTCCAATATTAGGAGCATATTAAGATTGCACACTTACTAGATCCCATGCATATATTTAAAAATGTTTCATCTTCTTTATGGAGGCACATATCATCGAAAGAAAGTGACACATTAGTTGTTAGGAGAGATCTTATTTCTTAAAAAACTAAAAAGAAATGTTGGACAAGACAAGAAACTAAAGGAGAGGTTGGTACCTCTTGGTCTTTCAAAGAAGGTGGTGTCTCATGGACTTTAAATAAAGATGATTTTTCTTTGGAAAAGTAAGTTATGATGAATGTGAGGGCTCCTTGTTTATATGAGTTTTCACTACAACACTGCTTCACTGTGGAAAATTGTTTTCCGAGGTTGAAATCACATGACCATTTTATCCTTATAAGAGTACGTATGTCAAAAAAACATGATTTTGTTATTTTTTTAATTTTTATGTAATGGGATATGTTATAATTATTTTTTGTATAATGTACTATTTACTGTGCAGTGTCATTATCCTCTACTCATGCATGGGTGTGTGAACCATGAATTCCCCAAGACCTATGATGTGACATATCTAAATTATCTTCGTTTATACTTTGAATTACAGATTTAAAGGAGATTCATATGGCTAACATTGCACTGTGGGGTCAAGAGATAGTTAAGATTGTTTGTATGCTTGAGAAGGAGTTGTCGGCAAGTTTCATGGACTTGCAAGTTCATCTTCTAATTCACCTAGTATATGAGGTTGAATTAGTTGTGGTCATTTCTTGTCGTTGGATATTCTTCTTAGAGAGGTACAAGAATAAATTGAAAGGTTTTGTTTGAAAAAGAGAAAAACCTGAGTGGTTTATGGAAGACAAGTATATATCGTATGAGTCTTTCTATTATTCCAGTGAGTACATCAAGTAAATCAACACTACACCACGTGCGTCGATTTGAGATGACGAAAGGGGTGAAGACAAAAGAGAAAGGGAGTTTCTCAAAAAGAATGGAGAGAGGTACACGATAAAGAGTAAGTGTAGGCCTATCATTTGTCAAATTACTACACACTAACTATTCACATTGAACTTCCAATTAATGCATATTTTGATGTCATACGTACTATATTCACTAATGATCAAATTAAACCAATATATATATATATAATATATAAATATATATATATATATATATATATATATATATATATATATATATATATATATTGGTTTAAATTTGATCATTAGTGAATTCAGAAATTGAAGTCATAAAAAATTCATTCTTTACTATATGGAAGTGATACAACCGTGGGTCGCATTATATGAAGAGAAGAGGAGGAAATGAAACAGTGATAGGAAAGAATTCAAACAGTTGAATGGTAAAAATGTACTTTATCCTAATCATTTGAAAGAAAATATGCCAATGACATGCCCTAGCATTTGGGTTGTTGATCAAGTCAGAGAGAAATATGATGCATCTCATCATTACCCGCGTATTGAAGAGGATGCACTAAACTTATGAATTGGGTGTAGCAAATCGGTAATTATATTCTCTTTCTATATAGTTCTAACTTCAAACTACACCTTAGAATTGTAACACACACAGATATATTAAATTATGTTCGGGTTATTAGACACATGACACTATGATTTTTTTCACTTTTTTATAGGTGCATTTGTTCCCATCTATGTGGGCATATGGACATCATTATTGCATGAAAGATGTCAATTATGGATGCATGACACAAAACTATGGAGTGGAAGTTGAGTTTGACCAATCTAGTCGTGGTAGCCACCGTGATCAAAACCTAATGCGGGGGCATTAGGTTATGTTGGAAATATAAAAGAGATCATTCAAGTGGACTTCTCTTCATTCCAATGTGTTATTTTTAGGTGCAAGTGGTGGGACACATTTGATCGGAATAATGTAAATGAAGATTATGATAGTGGGCTGATATCTTTCAACTCTAGAAAGATGTGGCATGAAGCTAGGGAGCCTTATATTTTCCCAAAACACTGCAACTAGGTGTTTTTTTAACTAGATTTGTTGGATAGGGATTGGTGGTTCATATTAAGAAACGACCCTAGATCAAAACACATCTTTGAGAACAACAATGTTATAATGCCAAGCGAGGAAGATAATCAAGGTGATGACAATGGAGAGTGATATGTACTTGTGTTATTTTGTCATTTATACTATTTTTTTATGTTTTTGTTGTCATTGTTTCACTAGTTATATTATTTTTTTATTTGTCTTGTTGACATTTTATAATATAATTGGTAAGATTCACAAACGATTTTATATGTTTTTTTGCAGTGGAAGCATTTTTACAATACTTTAAACTAAGAATTTCCAATTGTGTACATTATCTATGATAATAAGGATTCAAGCTCACAACCCTTCTCAAATAAGAACGTGCGCACCAAATTTGTGATGGTGATTAAGAGGCATTTGTTTCTGGCTTTCAAATAGACTTGGTAATGCATTTTTGTTTCCTATTTAGATTATGTGAAATAAATATCTATTTTTTTATGTATTTATAACTAAATTATTTAAAGTATACATGTCTTTATCATTGTGAACATGATGTAATATTAGCTAGGAGAAATGTAAAAAATCATGAATTTTAGTGACTAACTCGTGATAAGTATGTGGAAAAAGTAATATTTTTTGAGTTTTCATTAAGAAATAATCAAATATATTATTTGTCAAAAGTTTAAATCTAATTTATTATCATTTTTTTATTAATTAACTCACATTTATTATTAAAAAGAATTAAATTTAAACCAGTATAATAGCAAATAAAGAACCGAAAAAAACATCAAAATGTTATAATCTTTATTACTCGAAAAAAATTCACTTTGGCTAAGGGAGGAACTTCCAATAGAGCAAAATCTCCAGCTACAAGTAACTTCACATGAAGCCTTATCATGTTACATTTCTTTATCCTCATCTTTAGAGTAGAGAAATTATGTAATTTAAATTGGTAAGAGTTGTATAAATATTAAATTTAAATTGCTTGGAAAACTTCATAACTTTAGCAATAAATTAAATTTTATAAAAAAATATTTTTTTTTAAGTTATATTAAATCTAAATTAATTGTGCCGAGAGGCTCTTTACAATCAATATGGAGAGATGTTTGTCACATAATGTTACATTTAAAATAGTAAAATAATAATTTAAATTAACAAATTAAAATTAAGGGTGATCAATTGAAAGAAAGATTTGGTTCAACCCAATTTATGGTTGACTGGTATGTGGAAGTCTTTGACTTGAATGGATTTGAATATTTTAATAAGATATCTTTTCCTCTTGTACTTTCATGAATATGTATACTTGTTATTATGTAGCTTTGATGGTTGTTCTATTATTGTTACTATTATGGTTATATGCCGGTTATAAGCACGGTTTTATGAAAAACTTTAGTTATGGATCTCATCATGTTTTGATTATTAAATGAATGGTTAATGAATGTATGACCTAATACATGATAATGCATCTATTGTGAGAGGGCATTAGGTTTTCTTAATGGTTTTTAGATAAGTATGAGACCCCTATGTTCATATATGTAATTATGACCTGTAGGTACATGTTCATGATGTGTTTGACAAAATGCTTGTCATGGTTAGGATGGGTTAGGTTAAGTCATTGATCAATATTTGAATTAAAGGCTTTGTGTTTTTGTTATTTATCATTTCTGAGAGTTTCATTAAGTTTCAGGTAGAGATTTGGGTCTTGGCCCTAAAAGAGTGGTTTAGATCTAGGGACGCTGGCACAAAACTCAGTAAATTAGTCTACTGTCACTGGGAAGAAGGCTCATGGGAGTGCTTAGAGGGTTACAGTCACTGGCATGCCTTTTCATGGGAGTGAATGGGAGTTTAGATCATTAAAAAGTCAAGTTAACTCAAGGTTTGGGTACCTAGAGTGGTTGGTTAGCTCTTGGGGGTCCTATAGTTCTCGAGGGTGGTCAGTAAGGTTTTGGTTGGATGATTCCACTTCATTAACTGTACCTACAAGGTTGATTCATATCATAGTAACTCTTCATCACATATTTACCTCGGTGGATTGATAACCTTGGGTAAGTGTGGGAGGAGGGTGTTACAATGAATGATGAGGAGGTGTACTACCAGAAGAATCACCAATGCCCTAAAAACCATGATCTGATGGGGTGGTACAACCATAAGCATCATGATCACCACCCTTTTCATCATGATCATGATCATGATCATCACCCTGATCCTCATCATCACCACCCTCATCTGATGTATCTGCCACTTCATGATGGTTGCATGTATCCCTCATCATTGTCAGTACCCTACCAGCTTCAAAGATATGTTGCATAAGATACATCATCTTTCATGGATAGTCCATGTACAAACCCATGAACAAAGGATCCACAGTGATATCTCAAGCCCTCACAGGGCAGACTTTGCATCAAACAAAACTATGGCCAATATGTCACAGTAGTTTATCCAAACTTGCAAACTAGCCGTATGGCCCCGAATTCCCACGCCTCTCGGAGGATGTGCCTCACCCTCTTGGGCCTCGACCATCTCCTCCAACATTCAACGGAGGAGGCATGTCCCCATCAAATGTGTCGTTGTCTACAAAATATATAGCACAAAAAAATAACTAGACAATTTCATTAAACAATTTAATAAAACAAGTTAAATAACGTGCTAGACATTAGGGGAATTTTGAGCTCTAAAATGAGCCTCCTAAGAAAAGTGTACAACCAAAATAAAATTTATAAGAACCAATAGGATTCAAGATGATGATGTCAACCATGGGGAATGATTCACCATTTTTGGAGTAAAAAAGTAAAAAAAAAAAAAAAATAGTAAACTACTTTTTCAACTTATCTCCCTAATTTTTTACTCAAATTTTGAGCAAGAGTACTCGTTGGATGCAAAATTTAATTCTTCATCCAAGGAGTAAACATGTTGCATACTTTCGATGGACATTGCTACACAAAAAATGAGAAATACATGAAAAACGTGATTGCAATCACGTTTTTTCATGTATTTCTCATTTTTCGTGTAGCAGGGTCCATCAAAAGTATGCAACATGGGTACTCCTTGGATGAGGAATAAAATTATGCATCCAATGAGTGTTGTCTCTCAAAATGTGAATAAATTCATAAGGAGATGATTTTTAAATACGAGTTGAAAAAACAATTTTTCTTTCTTCCCTCTAAAATTTGATGATATACTCTAATCTTATTTTATTATTTCCACTATTATTTTATAATTTCCTTAGGAGGCCCATTTTAGACCTCAAAACTATCCTAATGAATAAATTTTATTCTAATTCATGAAAACAAGAAAATGAAACTAGATTAATTTAATGAAAACACTAATATTACCTCTATCATTTAGAGGCTCAACCGGTGTAAAGAGAATGTTGAGACACCCTCTCCAATCAATCCTCGTGTACATAAATGCCAACATGACAACTGTATGGTCATCCTCACTGGCCACTAGTGCCAGTGCCTTGGTATAAATTCTAGTTGAATACTCCGGTAGGCCCCTCTTGGGCAACATCTACCTCCACATGCACATATGGACCTCAGTGATTGGCATAGGAGGGCGATGGTCAAATGTAGGCATCATCTCTAGAAACCTCTCAAAAAATAAAAGTAAAAATCTCAGAAGCGAAAGGGAATGTCTCCAGCCCATTTCTCAATGCATGACATCCATCTAAAGCCATGCAAAACTGCCTCAAAAATATGGCAGACTATCTGATGCAACGTGGCATTTGAATCAAAGAATCAACATTATTAAAAAAATGGGAAACTAATGCACTTCCCATCACTACTAGAGTGTGCAATCGTGGTGACTAATAATGAGAGGCACCTAACCTCCTCTGTAACAAAAGAAGAAATTTGTAGTTTCCCACCATAGACCTAAAACTCTGATGGATGGACCACATGAGGCCTGACATATCTCCTAGTGCACGCATGCTAAATATTAGTTTCAACCCCATGGGGGACATCATGGAATTGGGCAAAATCCTCCCCTTTCCTGAATAGGCCATTGAAAAAGTATATATCCTCCTTAGTGGGCCTACACCATTCCCTAGGGATAACATGAAAAGCATGCTCTTGGGCACCCCATCAGGGGATCAGATGCACCAATAAGACAGAGTGCACCTTCAGGAATGTAGCCTCCTCATAGTACTTAAGGAGGCCTACATTGCTTTAGAGCGCTCGGGTTGCTGCAGTAATAGGGCAAGGGTATAAATATCTCTCCCTCTCTTTGGCCTGCCATGTTCAGACCATATTATATGGTTCTGCCTACTGCTCCTGCTCCTTCTGGTGCTCCCTCTGTTGATTTCTATGTACATGATTGACATATAAAGTATATCAGCCTCATACATAAAATATATTTTTTTCTTTATTAAATGAAACACGTATTTATAAATATGGAAACATAACTTTCAATTAGAAAAAAAAAATCATTGGTGCGCTCAAAACATAGTCATGCACCAGCGTTGGTGCGCTTTCAGCTATAACTTCACCAATACCAGTGTGAACATATGTATGATGCACTATTGTTGGTTCACAATTTTAACTTTTGATAGTGGTGTGGAAAACTTGTGCATCGGTGCACACAGATAACCTTTTTGCACCGATACGAAACGTTCATGTTATTGAATGCACCGAGATATGGATATATTTTTAAATATTAAGTTCATGGTGCGTTTGGTAAATATAAATGCATCAGTCGTGACGTATGGACATACAATCTATTGCATCATTGTCAGTGCATTTTCATTTACAAAATGCACCACAACTACAACAGTGCGTTATGTTCATGCACCATGCGGTGTAATGTTTTTTTTTTTTTTTTTAAACAATGGCAAATTTAGCCTGATTTACAATTCTAATCCACTAAAAAATTAAATTACAAAGAAACGTAGACATTACCTAGACATTTAATCTTCTGGGAGGCATTGTGAACATGTAATGGAGAAAAAAAAAAATTAGGACGATTTGAGGAATTGAAAACTCAAACAGTGAGCACAATACAGAAGGATGGTGATCAAGAGAGGCACTGACGTTAGGGAGATTTCATGTGGCAAGAATGGCATTGGTGCTTCAGATCTCTTCCACATTGTAGATTGTAAAAATGAAAATTACAATCGGGAGGGTTTTTTTTGTTTAACCCTCCTTTGGTGCGTTTCTCAAAATGCACCGGTGTGTGATATATCCAAAAGCACTGCATTTTTTAATTCACGATGGTTTTCTCGAGATGCCTCAGGGTGTTTCTCTATAGGTACCACACTGGTGTTATGTTTTTACTATAACATTATTATCCTTTTAGAAATTAAAAATCGCCTAGCAGTGTTCTTTAGAAGATGCCCCAGGCCATTTTGTTAAGCTTACCGCACTGGGGCTTCCTTGGAAAATAACACCACATTTCTCTAGAATTTAGAACTATAGTGGTGCTCCTTAGTGGTATGCACTGGTATGTCTTACTATGTGAAGGGAACTAGTGCTATCGATTATTCAAGCACTGGTGCATTTTGTTATTTAGTGCATCGTGGTTTTTTTTTTTTTAAATAATTTTTCAAAAGTGCCCCATGTTATATGCAAAATTGGTGCTTGTATGGGTAGTAAAGCATCGGTGCTTATATGGATAGTAAAGCACCAGTATGTGTGTATATTTTATACGCATCGTCTAAAACACATCCACTCACCCACCTCTGCTACAAACTAATTTTCAGGCTATTTTTATATGGGCTTCTGCAAAAACCTCCACTAGAAGGTCTTTTACTTGTAGTGTAAACTTCAGAAAGGTAGTAACCATAATGGTAAACTCCTTCTTCATGACCTAATTTTTTTTTCTTGCATTAAGAGGAAAATTTCATCCATTGGGTTACCGAAAGAAAGCCATGATGGAATGGAAAAATATGAGACAAGGAAAAGGTCAAAATTTTCAAAGTTTTATAGAGGATTTTAGGAAGCAAGAATTGGCATCAAATATTCTTTTAAACTCACTTGATACTTTGATGAAATATATTGGTGCTTTGCACGGTTATCTTCAACATTCATTGATGTTATTTGAAACCACAACTCTTGATGAAGCTAGTGTGAAAGAAAATTATCTTGAAAACAAGGGAAAGCATGAACAAGACAACCATGCAAAGAAGACAGTGACAACAAAGAAAAATGAATAGAATCCATCTTGCTTTCATTGTAAGAAAGAAGGGCATGATGAGGAGAATTGTTGGAAACTACATCCATGGTTAAAGCCTAAGAACGATGGTGGCAAAGGGAAGCAAAATACTATTACTACAATGCAACATGACCTAGGTTATGATTTGGAAAATGAGATTAAGATCATAACTATTGGGATTGTAGGTGTTGGACCAATGATGGGTAGAACATCAAATAATGCATGTCTCCAAGAACTTGAGGAGATCGACTAAAGCATTCAAGAAAAGAATGTTAAACTAAGAAGACTACTATAAGAAGTAGAAGAGGAGAAGTAGGCATTGTAGTTTTAGTTACAAGCCATAAAGAGGCCTTAGAAAACTTGAAGTGCAGTGAAGGCTTAGAAAATCCATCATCACCCGCTTCAGAATCAGAAATTGGGGTAAACAATGTCATTGATTATTTAGTTTCATGTTCTCATTATGATGATGGCTTTAGTGCATTTGAAAGGAACACCAAGGCCATTGGTTTTAAGCTATGCAAGAATATGGGATATGAAAGAAAGGGCCTAGGAGTTAATGGCCAGAGAATTGTGAACCCCAACCATGTGGTGGAACTACCTCGATATGTAGGATTAGGCTATGTCAAAGAGGAAGCTGGAAAAAGACACTCTAATCCCACAGAGATAGGAGAGTGTTCAAGAGACAAGTCTAAGTTAGTGTAGGATGTTGAGAGCACATCAGAACCTACTAGTGATAGTGATCATTTCAAAGGAAGAACTAAGTCAAATTTTCCTCGTCATAGTTGCACCAAAAAAAATTATTCAAGGAAGGTCACATCACCCAAGAAGGAGACATAAAATAAGGTCAAGAAAGTTCAGAGGAAGAAAACCCATTGTAGCCATTGCAAGAAGGGTGGACATTATAAAGCCACATGTTGGAAGCTCCATTCAGAGCTACACCCAAGGAAGGAATAGATGCCTGTGAGGGCACTTGTAAAGGAACCAACCAATGAATCAGTTCAACAACGAAGCCAGTTACAGGAAGAAAGCCCATTAGCCTGGTTAGGTAAGAGATGGGTAGATTTTTTAAGCAGTTGATTATAGCCACCATTGTAAATCACATGTTGCTTTTAAAGACCCATAGATGGGAAATAACCTGTAAAAATGATGAAGAGTATAAAATCACTTTAGTATTCAACATAGTGATATTTTGGGCTTTAGTTTGATAGAAAGAGACATGGGTTCTATTGTAAAACTTGACCATGAGTGTTTATAAACTCTTGGCAAGTAAGATCTTGCTTGGAATCTTGCAAGTTGTGAGACATGCCTTGGAATCTATAGATTTTCATATGGATATAGGTGTCGACTTCATTATTTTGGTTTTTGTTGGGTGTGGAGACTGATTATCTTCCTGATTGTTCAGAGGTTTTTGTTTTCGTCACGTTGGATCATTATTCCTAACGGATTAGCAATGCTACCCATTTAATTGGTTTCAGGGGGGTCCTAGGAGGGTGATGACGACTTTTATGAGCACCCTCGGAGCTAAAAGTAGATAAAAAATTTCTTGTAAAATATTGTAATTTTGTAGTCAATTTGCGTCATTCATTAGGTAGACGATTTGATAGTATAAGTTATGTTAATTTAGGGTTTTTTTCCTTAGAAGGAAACCCTTATATGAGGGAAATGTATTGCAATTGTGTATTATTAATTTGAGAGAGAGAAAGAGAGAGGAGGTTGTGTGAGAGTGAAGAGGAAATTACAGTCGATATGTTGTAGGTTGCATCTCTTAAATTTTCTAGATAATATAAAAGGAAGGGTTAGTTGTTTCTTCATGGACATAGCCCAAATTAGGTGAACCACATATATATGTGTCTCTCTTGTTTTATGTGTTTTCTGTATTTGTGTGTCCGTAATATTTTGTGTCTTTCATTGTGTTATAGACATATTTGGGCACTGCAACCCCAATCACATATGTTGATAAACCAAGGGCTTTTAAACCCGTAAAAGTGTTGTTTCATACCCTAAAGGATCAAGTTCAATTGATTACATCATTTCCCAGAAGTTCCACTTGAAAAACTACTCAGAACTGGCCAAACTAACCCATACAGATTGCTCCTTGGTCAAGGTGCGATGCATCTCACCTATTACACATGAGAGGTGTGATGCATACTGAAAAGGCCTTCTATAGGGTGTGATGGGCGAGAGTAGACAAATGGCAGAGGCAGTTTACTAAGTGGAAACCCATAGAATCTTCTAGAAACTTCTCCTATGACACTTGCCTCTCTAAATTCACCTAGGGATGTGTAAGAGATCATGAAATCTCCAAGTGGAACCAAGAACTATCAGTGAAATGACACTAATAAAAAACCCAGAAGTTGACTCAACCCCCTACAAATATCTATATATGAATCCCTCATCACAAAGATCTAAAGGCTGGAATTTTGTAATTTGTAAGGAAGTTCTATTGTTTCTCTTTGAGACATTGCATTGTTGGGTGATCTTGATTTTCATAAGGTGAATAGGGCTTTCATGCTGGGAGGATGATGTTGGATCAAATAGTTGGGTTGTAATCCCCTCTTCTACTTCTACTATCAATAAATTTATTTGATTTTTCCTCCATATACTTGTGTACTTGTGAATATTGTATTTGTGTATGCAATTGTATGGTTAATGTACTTCTGATTCTGCATTATTTATGGTATCATAGGTCTCTAAGCTTTGATGGTGTTTTGTTGCTTTGCCTCTACAGGTGTTCTTTGAAGAAGGACAAGTGAGAAAGGAGTGGCAAGCTCTATCAAAGGAGAGAGGAAATAAGCAAGGAACCAAGTGAAAGATTAAGGTTGGTGCTCTCTGCTTCTCTCTTATCTATCTTAGATAAAGGAAAACACAAGTTACTTTGAATTGTTTGTTTCTAAGATAGCTACCCATCGTAGTAGGACTAGCAGATCAAATAGACACTAGTTTCCCTGGAAAAAAAATGGCGACTCTGCTAGGGAATGAATAGTTTGTTTGTTTGTTACTGTTGTTTGCTTTATAAACTACAGACGGAGCCTGAAGTTAATCCAACTAGCCTTCGAACTGCTTTTTCTATGCAACAGCAAAGTAGATCAATGTTGCTTCAGTCAATCTCCAGGTTGGTTTATGAACTAAACATTTGACTTGCAAACATCCTAAGTGACCTTGTGGTAGCTCAATAACCTCATAAGATCATACCCCTATCCTTTGTGTTTACTGTCCATCATAGCTCGGCCTAAATCACTGAACTTAGCTACAAATTTTGAGCAAAAACCAAGCTCAGTTTCGTTCCCTGGTCCATCGCACTATCTCTCATTGGCAGTCTGGATGCATCGCACCTCCCATGTGTTGTAGGTGAGATGCATCCCTGTTTCCCTTAAGGACAGGTGCGATGATTGAATGAGACCGTTTCCCTCTCTGGAAATTGGTTTTTTCTTCATTGTTTTCAACTCTATTTAGTAGTTTTGCTGCTTATGATTAGTATATCATTGTTGAAGCCTCCTTCCTTTACATTATTCAACCTCCATTGATTAGGAATTGTGAATGTTTTTTATCTATTTTTCATCATTTACAATCCTCCTTTGCAAAAAGTAGTTGAATCGAACTGTCGTCTCTTGATTCAAAAGTGTCATAACTGTCGTTTTGAGTCAAGAAAAAAAGTGTCATAAAGTCTTCCACTTTTAGATAGTTGATTATACTTTTGTCATTGTATTTGATTTGAATTGTCAATATTTGAAGTGTCGAAAGCAGTTTTCCATTTGAAGTCGAAAGTGTCGTTTTAGTCTTCCTTTCATTTTGAAAAGAAATTGTTGAAGTGTCGCTTTGAAGAAAATAGTTCAAATCTATACTTAGTTTTCCTTTTTGGCATTCACACATTAAGGAAGTGGAAAAAAGATACATGCATGTGCATTTGCATTTAGACTGCATGCGGAAAATGATTTAGGAAAAGTGAATTTAGTGTGTGCTCTCTGCTCTCTGTTGAAAGAATCGTACTTTTATTTCCTTAGTAGCTAGGATTTTCATTGCTAAAAGAAAACAAACGACTGTTTATCATTTTAGATTGCACATTTAGGAATTTTACATCTACATCATGCAGTGAACCTTGAAAGACAAATTTCTAAGAAATATCAACTCTAAAATAAACCTCAATGAACATAAAAACGCTTTGGAACCTAATGCACAACATCTAGAAGTCTAGGCTAGAGACGTATTACGGCGTCGTAAAACCTGGTAACTATCGTTTTCATCAAAGGTTGGGTGATTCCTCCTCTTTGATACGACAAGTGCCAGTATGGACTTGTGCTTCTCATACCATCGAGTATATATTGGTAGACCACAATAGGCTGGTATCATTTATCCTTAGGAAGTTGTGTTTGCCTCCTATCGATCACAATGCACTGAACACAGCATTCTGGAAGATTGACTATCGTACATAAATTCCTTGGTAATTTCTCTTTAATTTACCACCAAGGTGCATATTGCAGTTTTGTGATTGGTTTGGTAATCCCTCTGTCTATACTTCCAGAGTAGTCACTTTTGTTCCTTTTCGAATCCCTAAAAGAAAAGGTCCATCTGAGCACTTCTCACTTTAGGCTCATTAAAAATCAAAGGCGACTAGATTCACCTTTAGCTTTTTCTCGACTCTTAAAAATTGAAAAAGCAAGTTGTGTCAAAGCACCATAAAATTCATTTAATTTGGAATAACATTTTCCCCTTTTCATTTTGAGTTGATCAAGTAATCCGAAATCGTGGAAGAAAGTCAATCAAAACCCCGTCGTTCATGGAGACTAATGAATCAACAGTCTTTGACTCAGGAAATGAAACCATTCCGGGAAAAATGGTCTCATTTAACTAGGTCAAAATCTCCTGGTTTATTTGAAACTTGTGTTTAAACATCATTAGAGACTCCAGTTACTCCAATTATTTTTGTTATATCTGCCTTTACAGAAGAAGTTCTGTAGTTACAAGAGGATATTAGAACTGATCCTAGTGTAATGGTAAACACTTCTATCTCTGAACCAACTCCATCTAGGGTTGATTTAGAAGGTGTCACCCCTCTAGTTTCTGTCGCTGTAGAAACTATACCTTCTTCGGCACTGGAAATATTTTACGGACCTGACGGTCTACCTCTTCCACCTGGACTGATTTCTATATAAGAGATTGTAGATGATCTTCCATCCAATACTCCATTGCATTTTGGAACTGGGATCCACCTATATCCTTCTACTATAGAGGTTAGTTCTTCTAATCACCCTTCATCGCAAGTTCCTGTCGAATCGCTAGGAAATCTTTTGGATAGACTAAATATGTCTGAACAACCATCAACATTTAGGACTATGTCATTTGATACGGTAGTAGTAGAGCCTCCTGTTGCTACTCTGACAATGTTCGCTGGTATACCATCTATCCCAACTAGTTCTCAACCACTAGATGGAGTCCACCCAGGGACTGTTTCGACAGCATGGTCTGTTCCTATTTGTTCATCCGGAATCTTATTTGGAATTTCTTATGTTGAGACTCAGCAAATTGATCCTTCACATCAACATCAATTTGGGCAATCCAGTCTCCAAAGACCAATTTATCCTTTGAACACTGGATTGTCACCATATAGGGGGCAGTATGCTTTTTCATTGTTCCCTCCAGGCAAACAACCATATGTGAGTTCACAACAAAATTCGGGTCAAACTAGAATTACATCCAGTGGTTGGGTACCAATACTACCTCAACAGCCAAGAGTTGTATATTCACTGCAACCAAATCAACATGTGTCAAACATTCCCACTACACATGTTATTGTGACTGTGTCGCAAGTGCAAGCGCTGCCAATTGTATGTCAACCTCAAGTCTCTCAGGTCGTAATACAATAGCCTCTTGTCTCCACAGCTTAGTCACAACCTCAGATTAGTGCCTCCTTAGCTGGAGTGACTCAGGATCAAATGCGTACTATCACCCCTCATCTTGGTCAAAAAACCAGTATTGGACAACAAGTGGTCCAACAACCATGGCTGGTACAATATCAACAACCACAATTCCAGTAAGCTTACCGAGGACCTGAGCAACAAATCTTTGTAGGTAATGGGCAATCGTATTTTCAAAATGGTTACCAACAACCATATTATAATGGTTATTCCCATCCACCTTATCAAAGTTATTAACATCAGATACATTATGCTAGTATGCAAAGACGCACTGCTCAGGCGATCTCGTCTTATCCTGGGTATGCTTCACCAAACCTGAATCAGCAGTTGCCCTTTGTAGCAACTTTAGAATTACCAGATTTGAACAGGTTAACAAATGATCAAATTGCTTATGCCCCATGGTGGCCAGCGATTCCTCATAAACGTCCCTCAAATATTCCTAAATTCAATGGAAATCCAGGTGAAGATCCATCGAATCATGTAATGGCCTTTCATTTGTGGTGTTCATCCAACACCCTCAATGATGATTCAATTAGGCTTCACCTTTTTCAGCGAACGCTAATTGGTCTGGCAATGAAATGGTACATCGAATTGCCTAGAGCTTCATTTGATAACTTCAGCACCCTTGCCACTACCTTTTTAACCCATTTTCAGTTACCCATAAGGTATGAAACAAGAGCAGAGCTCCTTACCAATTTTGAACAGAAAAAAGCCACTCACATATCTGATCATATTCATGAGTGGTGACATCGTCATCGAATGGTAAAAACATATGTTCCTGATCTGCTTCTAGTTGAATGGTTTACTAAGTCATTATTACCTTCTATTACACAGAATGTGGCCAAGGGAGGAGTTGTCACTGAAGAGCAAGTCATTGCTCGTGCATAATATCCAGACTTGATCTATACTCAGTTTGGTGAGCTCTATGACAAAATTCTTGATGCTCCTAGACCAGAATTTTCTGTTCCTCCCCCTCCTAAATCAAATAGGGACACTCATGCCAGTGATGGCATGATTGGCACCTCAAGTATGCAAACTGCAAAGGCTCCATCTGGTAAGGCCCTTGCAGTTTCCAGTAAAAAAGAAAATGACAAACTTCTTGCCTTGGAGGTTAATGCCATGTCATCCAACAAAGGCAAAGAACCAAAGCAACCAGGGGGAAAGAAAAAAGGGAAAAACAAAAAGAAGAAACAGGAAGATACGACTCCTGAGAAACCTTCTGGAAACCCTACTGGGTGAAAGAAACCTAATCAGCCATGTTTCATGTGTGATGAGGACCATTGGATGAAATATTGTCCACATCGAGCTGAGGTCACGAATTTCTTAAAGACTTCAAGTACCTCGGTGGTATTGACTGATCCATTTCCAAACCCATAAACTAATCTAGTTGCTATCGATCATGCTTCCCCATCCCAAGTGCTTATGTTGTCCATTTCAAAACAGCAAAATGATGCTTTGATATCGATGAGGAATAAAGATTATGGGAATCCACAGATGTTGAAAGACAAGGCTACAAATCAACCTAGTAGTTCAACAAAAACTTCATCGGAAGTTGTGCCACCCACCATTCCTGAACTAATGATAAAGCCGCCAAAGGGAGTAGTACACAAATTGACATTTAATCATTGTGCTCGAGCAGCATAGAATTATAATATAGTAGAGGATCTGACTCAATCACCATATGCTATATCGACGCTTGAAGTACTACAAAATTTCCCCTCCCAAAAGCAAGATTTATTATCAGCAATAGGTGCGATTGACCCAACGGATTCTAATCTTGTGGCCTTTAACCACAAAGGATATGAACCCTAGTTATCGGCCCAACTCGCCTTCCTTGTACAGGTAAAATCCCTCAACAAAACTGTTCATCGAACAATCATTAATGAGGGGGAATCTACCTGTATTATGTGAATGAGTTGCTGGAAAACTTTAGGCTCACCACACTTGCCGCGATCATCAATGACATTAAAGGCATTTGATGGAAGAACATGCATGTCGTACAGGATTTTAACTAACTTGCAAGTTGAACTGGGGGGCAAGACAGTAGAAATTGAAGTCGAAGTCATCGATGGAAACCTTGACTACAATATCTTACTGGGCAGGCCCTGGATTTATGCTATGGCTGCTGTTGCATCAACATATTTTAGAAAGATTGCATTTCCCTTCCAAGGTGGAATTACAATCATTGACCAACTAACCTTTTTCCCCAACAGTTCACAAGGTATAGGAAGCATTCCAATGATCCATGGAAGCTCTCAATTGCTTCAAAATGTCAACGTAGGCCTCCTAAAAGATCTTGCCTTAATGGGTACTTTTGGCCTCCCGCCTACGAGTAATCTGGTGGAAGTGGCCACGGTGGAAACTTGTAATATGGTATCTTCTATATTAACGAAGATTAAGAAGATTTCCAAACATTTTGTTAGCATGGATCATCACCAGGTATTGCCTCCAAGCCCCATAGAAATTTTGTAGCAATCAATTTTCTTGGCCTGGGTGGCAAACCAAAATCAACACTCATCAAGTGTTTGGATAGATAGGTCTCTAGAATATGGCACCTCTTCAAATCCTTGGTCACGCATACATTTTACAGATGAAGGAATCATTTAGTCAATGATGATAGGAGAGGCACCATGGGAAGATTACCACCATCATTCCCATATTCAAGATAATAACGAAGATTATTCCAATGACCTTGATCATCCTTCAGTTTTTGATTTTTGATCAAATACTGTAATATGGTGGATTCCAAGCGAAATATGTCCAATATTGAAGAAACTATCGCCATAAATATCTCGACCAAACCTAATGTTGTAGATAATATTCATGTTGGCAAATCTTGTTCTTCTTCAGAACTGGAAAAATATTGTGCTCTCTTTCGCGAATTCGGAGATGTCTTTGCATGGTCATATAAAGAAATGCCAGGAATTGACTCTAGCATCGTTGAACATGAAATCAAGATGTATCCAGATGTCAAACCAGTAAGATAGCGGCTTTGACAGGTTCACCCAAAGAAAGCCACTGCCATCAAGGCAGAATTTGAAAAACTTTTACATGCTGGTTTCATTTGCCCTGTTCCTCTAACTGATTGGGTATCTAATATTGTTCCTGTCAAGAAAAAGCAAGGAAAAATTAGAGTGTGCGTTGATTACAGGGATGTAAATCAAGCTTGTACAAAGGAAAACTACCCTACACTCTTCATTGACCAGATAATTTATGAATGCACCAGCTACGAAATCTTTTCATTCATGGATGGATTTTCCGGATACAATCAAATAAATATCCGCCCACAAGACTAGTCGAAGACTACATTTATATGTCTGTGGGGCACATTCGCATACTGTAAACTACCTTTTGGTTTAAAGAACACAGGGGAAACTTTTCAGAGGGCAATGAACTACACCTTCCATGACATCAAACACATCATTCAATCATATCTCGAAGATCTATCGGCTCATTCGCGAAAGTGGACTGATCATCCGCAGCATTTGAGAGCAATATTTTTATGTTGTCGACACTACGAAATATGAATCAATCCACACAAGTGTGTGTTTTGTGTCGGTTCTAGTCGTTTACTTGGTTTCTTAGTTTCTAAGGATGAGATTCGACTTGACCCATGTAAGGTTCAGGAAATCATCGACATGCCTCCACCTTCAAATTTTCTTCAGATCCAGAAACTCCAAGGGAAAGCAAACTTTCTAAGGAGGTTCATTCCAACTTACACCGAACTTTCTAAAGGGTATATGCGTCTTTTGAAAAAATTGAAATCAAAGAAATCTCTAGTTTTCGCGGAGTTACTATGCGACCTCCCATCGTCGTCCAACGATTCAACATCTAAAGCATCAATCATGGATGAATCTTTGTTTATGATATCGTCAAGCAATCTGTGGTATGGAGATATACTGATCTACCTCCAAACCCAAACATATATACCTAATATCTCTCGCTCCGAACAACGACGTACTCGATACTAAGCCAAAGACTACATGATCGTAGGTGATACACTTTACCGTCAAAGTATCGATACAATTCTGCAAAGGTGCCTCATGCATGAGGAGGCCGAAAAAGTCCTGAATGATTATCATTCAGGTGCGTGTGGGGGGCATCAATCTGGTTATGCTACAATGCAAAATATCTTACGAGCGGGTTACTTCTAGCCTACTATATTCAAAGATTGCATAATCGCAGTTAGAAGTTGCCATGCTTATCAGATCTTCAATCGTAAAACCAGACTACCACCCGCACTATTGCATCCAGTAGTTGTTGTTGGGCCATTCACCAAATGGGGCATAGATTACATGACATGTAACTCCACCTCAACCAGGGGGCATGGGTATATCATAGTCGCAGTTGACTATTTTACAAAATGGGCCGAGGCGATGCCTACATTAAACAACAACAGCTAAACAACTGCTCTTTTCTTTTTCAATCATGTAGTCTCTAGATTTGGTGTTCCATAGGCTATAGTCACAGATCATGGATCGCATTTTCGCAATCACATGATGGTTGAATTAGCTACCAAATTAGGACTATCCCACGATAGTTCTACTCCACATTATCCACAAGCTAATGGACAAGTTGAGTCCATCAACAAAGTCCTGAAGCGCATGTTGCAAAGGATGATTGGAGTCCACAAACAGAATTAGCACTTAATCCTGTACTCAACTCTGTGGGCATATAGGACATCGGTGAGAAATGCAACCGGATTTCCACCCTTTCAGTTGGTGTATGGCTTGGAAGCGATCTTACCGATTTAGTGTGAAATTTCATCTCTGAAGCTCGCAGTTGATCTAATTCCCGAAACTTTGGAGGAAGAGGCTCGTTTCTTGAAACTAATCTAATTGGATGAAATCCGTTGTGATGCTGCTTTGGCTAACGAAGCTCATATGAAACGTGTCAAGGCACAATTTGACAAAAATGTCAAATCCGGTGTCTTCTCAGAAGATGACCTGGTCTTGCTTTACGATCAGGACTTCGATAAATTGGGAGCAGGTAAATTCGAACCATTGTGGATGGGCCCCTACATTGTTAAAAGAGTATTGGAAAAAGGAGCCTACGAGCTAGTAGATTACGATGGGATTCCAATGTCGCAGCCCCAGAATGGGTTGTATCTTAAGCGTTACTATTCTTGATTAAGTGTAGTAATATCTTTACATGCTTTTGTTACATTTTTGTTTTCGTCAAGAGTTATCATTTTGGTTAGGTAATGCACTTTGCATTTGTTGTAGATGTTGTATCTGTTGGAATCATTCATTGGATATGCCAATGGAGCTAGTCAACGCGGAACCTATCTTCTGCAGCCTGGGCCATTTTTGATCCAAGCGACGAGTTAGTGAGTTTAAGAGGGATATGTATTGGTCGATCAATGAACAACATCGCTGAGTACAACGCATTGATGGAGCTTCTCTCTGATGCCATCGCACATGGCATACGCCGACTTGTTGTCAGGCTAGACTCACAACTCATCATCCTACAGCTTACTGGCATCTATTCCATTTAGAATCCAGCTATCTATCATATGTTCCTAAGGGTTAGGATTTTGGAAAGGCAGTTTGATTCTATTCAATATCAACACATTTCCAAAACTTAAACACATTAATTGATTCATTAGCAAATTATGTGTTAGATAGAAATTTGCAGCATTTATAAAGAAAAAATAATTTCAATTAACATTTGTGTTAGGATCACATAACTTAACCGAAATAAAGCTCCGAAAATCAAAAATATATATAGTTGTTTATAGTTTTTACAAAATGTTCTATGTCCAGGACAAAATCGGTCATACAAACCAAAAACTCAAAAATGCAGAAAAGCACCCTAGACTAATGGTGCTAGTGCTAACAAGTCACCGCCTGTGCGATCATACCTAAGAGCCTAGTCCATCGACTCGGCACGCCAGTGATATGGCGTTGTAATCTCAGAGGTAACTCGTCAGTCCTCACATCCTGAATACCAAGGGTGAGACCCTCGATCTAATACTGCAATACTGCAAGGGTCTCCACTACGTCCATATTGTGAAGGATAGCCCTCCATACATCCTGTCCTGCTGGAACGGCAACTGATACCCTTGGGTGCGCTGCTGGTTGCACTGGCCCAACATCTGCACAAATATATGGGTTTGATTAGTCTTGATAACATTTGAAAAACACAAGAACATTATAAAAGTAATAAACAAAGATATGGTCAGATCATTTTACCCATAACACTCCACTGCTCGCCAGCCGGTAGCACCAAATTTGGGTCGCCTCAAAAATCCATCCCAACATATGGATACTCGGTGAAGACCATCTCCTGACAGTTGAACCACTCAAAGAAGGCATTAGAGAAGGAAATCTGTGACTAGCCAGCATGTCTGGCCATGAGGTCAACCCATCTCTGCATCCATGGTTCCCTCGGTGCTAGCAATCCTACTGAAATGTACTGTGGTTGCATCAGTGGAATCCTCTCCAAGGCAAAAGAAGTCAGAATGGAACCATAACTGAAGTTCTTGGATCTTCCATTCTTCACCTTGGAAAGCTGTTCTTTTATAAGCAAAAGCACTGCCTCACACCAGTTGAATACCTTTGGCTCCAGGCATTCTAAAGCATACTACATATACGATCTGTTGGCCAACTAAAGAGCCGTGCTACCAGCCAATCTAGAAAAGTTGAATAAAATAGTCCTCAAGGATCTGTCAGTGACATCTCGAATACTGATCTTTCCATCCTTACTCGGCTGAGATCCATCTCTACAAAACTGGCAAATATAATCCCTCACAGATTCACTCCCACGGGCAGATCTTGATAGTGAGAGAGGCGTACCACGCCTCGATAACCCAGTCAAAAAGTAGATATCCTCAACTGTAAAAGGAATGGATTTGCCTCTAATTTGGAATGCCTGGTTGATTGGACCCCATGCATCGAGAAGATATTGCAACAAATTGATTTGTTGCCTCATGCTGGATATGCGGAAGAATTTGAGCAAGCCACAGTTTCGTAATGCAGTAACCGTACCCGGATCATATAAGGAAATCAAGTCCTCTTCTTCATGCTCGCATTCACACCATGTAACAACCATCTTGGTCTAATGAGTCTCTGAAACACAAACAAAAGATGAATTAGGATCCTGATTTGAGCAAAAACATGCAAAAATTTCATGAGAAAAACACTGCACAAACTTCCCCTTCTGCGCCTATTGCACCCTGCCTGTGTACAGGGTGAGATGCATACTGACTGGCCAATGGCCAGTTCAGTATGCATTGCACCTTTCGATGCAAACTAGGTGCGATGGGGAGAGAACGAAATCTTCAAACCCCTGGGGCCCAGAAGAGAGGGAAAACTTGATCCAAATCAGAAAAGGATTAAATGCAATTGAAGAGCTCAGGGTTAGCTCCTACCTGGTCCTGACGGTGTGAGGAATAGTCCACCAGATATCCCAAAATCAGATGATGAAATTTGAGGGGGAAAATACCTCCAGAGCTCCAACAATCCTAAATTTTAATGAAATGGTAAAAATGAGATGTAGAACTTCTTTTATGTTACTATTCACGTAATTCAAGTAAGATGTTAGTTTTTAACTCATTTTTCAAGCATGTATTTACATTTCTAATCAATTTGATGGAGTAGTTGAATAGGTTGTGCAACCGTCGAAAGAATATAATGTTAATGGTAAATTAAGCATCTCTGACTATTATCAGTGAGCAATGTTTCCGCAAAGTTCAGGCTCATTAAAAAATAAACTAGTAGCGAGCAATGTTTCACAAAGTTCAAGCTCGTTAAAAAATAAACCTAGCTCTAAGCACATGTTGGCACAAGGTTCAAGCTCATTAAAAAATAAACCTGCCATTGAGCACATGTTGGCACAAGGTTCAAGCTCATTAAAAAAATAAACCCACCTTTCAGTAAATAACCTTTTTGATTGCATTGCTATCAGCCTTTTGAGCCTTGGTCGTGTTCTTACCGTCACCTCCACTCTTTTAGCCGATCATACACCTCCACTTGATTGTTTACCCTTTTGAGGAACAGTTGTGACGAGTGATTCTGTTAGCCACCCTTTTTACGCTGTTGTGTTTGAGAAGTTCCAAACTTACCTGGAACCAGTTGCTACCCAAAAACACCACTCGTTCCTCAAAAACAAGTCTCTTTTAAGCTCTTTTTAGACTCGTAAAATATGAAAAGATTGCCGAGCTAATGGCCTTTCCAGCTTGTTAAAGTAAAGGGAAGTGCCATCCCTCCTCTATATTTTAATCTTTTGGACTTGAGGGATCATTACACAAAAATATCGAGCGCTTGTCTTGTTTGGCTCGCTAAAACTATTGAAAAGTCATCCCTTTCGTATTATTTTATAATTTTTCAGACTTAAGGGATTATACCACGAAAAAGGACTACTGGAGTTTCCTTTGCATCTCTTTTCAAACTCTCTAAACATGAAAAGGACTGAGTTATCTTTGTTGTTAAACTCATTAAAACAATAGCGACAAACTTGTCCATCCGAGCAAGAGCGAGTTTCACTGTCGCTAGGCTCGTTAAAACATAGCGATAGGTTTGCTCGAAGGGAAAATTATAGAACAAGAATATGTTATCCTCCTCAAGCTTGGAAAAAATAAAGAGGTACTGGTCAGAAATGACTGGGGAAAAAGGGAAGAAAACTTGAAGAACTTCATTGGTAGCAAGTCGCTCTTGAACATGACACTTTCACTCC
>APFE031357007.1:41886-106866 GCA_000404065.3 Pinus taeda | reverse complement strand
GTTTGCTAGGTGGAAACTTCGAGAATCTTCTAGAAACTACTCATATGACACTTGCCTCTCTGAATTCACCCAGGGATGAGTAAGAGATCATGAAATCTCCAAGTGGAACCAAGAACTATCAGTGAAATGACACTAATCAGAAACCCAGAAGCTAACTCACCTCTCTACAAACATCTATAAATGGATCCCTCATCCCAGAGATCCAGGAGGCTGGAATTTTGTATTTTGTAAGGAAGTGTTGTTGGTTTCTCTGTGAGACATTGTATTGTTGGGTGATCTAGCTTTTCATGAAGTGAAGAGGGCTTTCATGCTGGGAGGATGGTGCTGAATCAGAAAGCTGGGTTGTAATCCTCTTTTATACTTCTATCAATAAATCTATTTGAGTTTTCCTCCATATGCTTGCTTATTTCTGAATCTTGTATTTGTGTATGCATTTGTATGGTTAGTGTACATCTGATTCTACATTGTTTATGGTATCATAGATCTCTATGCTTTGATGGTATTTTTCTACTTTGACTCTACAGGTGTTCTTTGAAGTGGGACAAGTGAGAAAGGAGTGGCGAAGCTCTATCAAAGGAGAGAGGAAACAAGCAAGAAGCCAAGTGAAAGACTAAGGTTGGTGCTCTCTGCTTCTCTCTCATCTATCTCCCATAAAGGAAAACACAAGTTACTTTGAATTTTTTGTTTCTAAGATAGCTACCTGTCTTAGTGGGACTAGCAGATCTAAATAGACACTAGTTTTCTCGGAAACAATATCCTACCGTGCAGTAAGACAATTATTAATCCAAAGAGAAGTAGGGGAGAAAAGAGCTAATTGGGTTACTGCGATTTAAGAATATGATGTAGAAATCCAGCCAACTAAAATTGTTAGGGGCCAAGGTTTATGCCGGATGTTAATAGGAGCTTCCCAGTTACCACCAGAAGAATATCAAGGTAATGAAGTGCAAATATCAGAGGTAAGCCTGAATGATACACAATCACAATATGTTCATTTGAAATTTTATCTAAAAAATGAATATTCTCCTATGCATCTTAATTATAAAACAAAACGAGCTTTAAGATTGAAATCAAATCAATATGAACTAGTCAATGATGTATTTTTTAGAAAAAAATATGATTCAGTAATGCTAAGATGCCTGGAGAAACCTGAAGCCAAAAAGGTCATGCATGAATTACATGATGGACCAGCTTGAGGACATTTCGGGGGAAATGTCACAACTCACAATATCCTGGATGCCAGATATTATTGGCCAACGATATTTAAAGATGCATATGAATATGCAAGAAAGTATAAAATTTGTCAAACCACATTCGGAAGAGAAAGAAAGCTAGCATTCCCTTTACAACCAGTTAACATCCAACAACCATTCGAACAATGGGGATTAGACATAATTGGTGAGATTGTTCCTATCTCTTCCAAACAACATAGGTACATCCTTACAGCTACTAATATTTTACAAAGTGGGTAGAAGTTGTCCCATTAAAGGTAGCTAATATAGAAAGCATCACAAACTTCATTGATCAGTACATAATTGCTAGGTTGGTCTTACCCTCAGCTTTAAAGTTTGACAATGCATCTTACTTTTCGGGAAATACAATGGTGGAATTTTCTCTAAAGCGAGGTTTCAAGTTGAAACATTCAGCCAATTATTATCCACTAGGTAATGGATTAGCAGAATCAACAAACAAGAACCTCATCAAAATTATCAAAAGGACTATTGATCAAAATCACAGGAATTGGCACAAAGCATTAACATTTGCTCTATGGGCAGACATAATTACTTAGAAAACCTCTATTGGTTCTTCTCCTTTTGCTTTAGTTTATGTAAAAGAATTTGTTCTTCCCACAAACATAGCAATCCCATCTCTTGCCCTATTACAATTCATTGATGAAAACCATTCTTCTTCTCTCCAGGCTAGACAGTTTCAGATTCTCAAGCTTGAAGAAGAACGAGAAAGGGCTAAAGCAACCCACTTCCATCATCAACAATTAGTCAAAGCTTCTTTTGATACAACTTCTTCAAGTAAAAAAACTCTTGAAGTAGGTGACTTGGTTTTGAAATGGGACAAAGCACATGAGGAAAAAGGTAGACATACCAAATTCCAAAGACTATGGCTTGGCCCTTTTCAAATCATTGAAAAAATTGGACAAGCAACGTTTCTTTTACAAGACTTGTCAGGTAAGAAGGATTCTTTGCCCGTTAATGGGCAAATTTTGAAAAAATACTTTTCTTAAGAGATAACCTCTTCCAATTTTGTAACATATTTCTTTTAGGATTCTTAAGAAAATAATGGTTAACTAGTATTTTCTTTTGGCTTTTCAAAATAAAATCATTGATAATATTTCTGTTTTTCACTTTTATAAGTGAGAAAGAGTTAAAAGAACTAATTAGGGCATCTGAGTACTAAATTAAACTTGATTTCCTTAGAAAAACTTGATCTTGTTTAAAACATTTATTCTACGGACAAACTCTTATCTTTATAGATTATGATTGTTTTGTTATCAGTCAAGAAAAGAATCTTTAACCTAGTAAAGACTTTATGCAGATGAGTATCTTATTAAACTCTATCATTAGCACCCAAAATTCTTAAAAGAACCAATGATTCACCCCATCTGATAAAATTTTCTTTTCTCAGAGTGTAATTCTAAAATATATGAAACTTAGAAGATAAAAAGTCTCATTACGAGCTTGTTTACCATGTTCAAAGGGAAATACTTAAACCGATATTACCAATATTGTATATCAAAACAGGGTAATAGCTAATGATATCCTCGATCAGAAGACAAGGGGTCTCATCAAGAGCCATCTTGTTCATTTTAGTTACGACCAGTGAATGGCATTGTCATTATTGGGTTACCATGCCTAGACAATGTCTTTTAAGAAACCAAAAAGAAAAAGATTATATTCAAAAAGGAAAATAGGGACAAGGTCCAAGTGAGATTCAACGCAAGTGAATATCATTTTGAAATTTGAAAATTCCATTAGATGGGATAATTAATCATTTTTGGTTAAATGATAACCCTGTCGAGGCTATGAATGCCTACTGGCAGCAAAGGCTCTATCTGTGATAAATGAGTAAACACCAAAAAACTAATCTGCAGAAGACACCTGCTATATTACTTTAAATCTTATTATTGGTTGATGCAAACATTTATATTTCTATCATTACAAGAGTAAAGTAATTAAATAAGTAGAGTGAGCAAGTAATGATGATTCCAGAGAAATGTTGTTTACCTTATAACTCAAGTAATCTATATTCTTATAACTTTAATTACTTTGAAAGTTTTTCGAAATTTTAGAGAACTACTCAGAGATAACTGGTTCTCCCAAGTGAATCGCCAATTGTTTTACTATGAAACAACCCCACCATTTATAAAGAACAATAGCTAAGGTTAGAGTTATCACGATCCAAATTCATTTCAGAGAAGCTTTCAGTCTTAATTACCCGATACCTTCTGCTCTGATATATCTTGTCTATTTTAGGCAAGCAACAAAAGACATGTCACTAAGGAAGGTGATGCAGAAACAAAGAAAGTAGATCATTGCTGAATCCGAGTTTACAGAGATGGCTCCTATTTTCTCTGATACAGTTTGTGATGCTGCCGAAGGCACAACAACTTGGGAGGTCATATACAATAGGCTTGAGGATGAACATCCTAAAATCACTATCATGAGAGAAACAACTGACTCAACAAGGCCTTCAGGTCTTCAATGTAGAGATGCTTCCTATTCTTTCCTTCATAGGAAAAGAGCAAGAGCTAAAATCCTCCCTTACATGGACATGATCAGGTGGGTGATCGAAAAACTCATCATTGAAGATAGGAAATTCAAGAATTGAAGAATGGAGCTCATAGGGTCATTCAGAGTAGAGGAATTGAAGAAAATGTACCACATACCTAACCCTTAGGATATCTACGATAGCACATTTGTGGCAAACTTCACAAAGAAGAACCCAGACCCCTTCAAGATGATTGAGGGTTGGATAATGTTGGAAAACAAATTCAAATATGACAAATCGGGTGTGTATGCTATAGCCTCTTTGGCAAACCCCTACAACTATGCCGTAGCTATGTTATTTAGATTATATGGGCTACCTAATAATACTAATTTTTCCATAGAATGGATTCCTCCGATTGATGCCTGCGTTAATTCCCACATCATGAATTAGCCCTCCATCCTATCTGAAAACCTAGCCACCACCATTACCGAATATTGACAGAAGAGAGCCTCCTCTCTAGATAACCTCACTCCGTTCTATTTTAGTGCCTGCATTATGGATGCATTTGTTTTTTCATGACATTTCCAACCATGGGTTGGAAATGGACCTTACAGGACCCCTACCCAAACCATCTCAGTCATAAACAAATATGGGAATCACATTATATACCTCACTTCTATAAGATATTTCATGCTGTTGTGTTGCATATACATCAAATAATTTTCAATAAGAAAGCCCCCAGGTTTTCCCAAGAAGCCGCAACACACCTATTTATTGTCAGAAAATATTTCATTGAAGAATGGTTCACCTACATTAGGGTTTTTGGTAGCACAATCGATCCACATGTCCTTTCTTTATATGTTTCTGATAAATTATTAGCAAGAGAGATTGCCTACCAGAATGTGGGAAAAGGCCTGACTAAAGTTATCAAAGACGGCAACAAGTCATTATGGCTCTCTTTCTCTGTCAAGTGCGGTTATTTGGCTTTAGAAATTTTTGTTCATGCTACTAAAGAGTCAGCACATATGGAAGCCCTTAGGCTTCATACCTTGCCTAAGAGGCAATTTGATCCAGACAAAGTGGCATATAATATCACTACTAGAGTAAAGTTCAAGCCATACAACCATGAGGATAACTATTTTGAAGACATGTTATAGTCGGCTGAATCCTTCGAACAAGTGTTCGAATGGGAAAGGGCGAATTTGAAACCTAAATATTTTCAAAGCTTTCAGGAATTTAGAAATGAAAGGCTCCAAGTCATCCCAATGCATTTGTTAAAGCCCGAGGATAAGCCTACACCAAGTGTCACTGTTGATAGTGAAGGTCCTAGTTCTCGAATAGATTCCCGGGTAAATACTGAGAAGACACCAGACACAGGGAAACCCCAAGATGCAGATAACACAACTGAGTCCAGCAGGAAGTCAGTTAAGAAACAATTAATGAGAACCCCGACTACAAAAATTAGTTTAGAGGTAAAAGGTAGTAGTTTGGAGCAAGAGTGGGACCAGTTTAATAAAAAATTGCGAGGCACTCACAAAGAGACAAATACCCAAGAAACATTGGAATATAAAACTACTCTGCATGTTCATAAGGATACAGAGCCCAAGTCTATCGGTGAGCAGTCCAAGCTTATGGAGGAACAAGCAACAATGTCCTAGCATACTGAAATTATCCCTGCTGTTGGGATGAGAAAAAGGTATGATTTCTCTTCATTTAACGCTTCATTTATCATTCATCCTTATAATACTATCTCTGTTTATAGAATAAAATGAGGAAAATATCAGTCAAATTTGGAAGAAACTATTTGGTGATAGAGTAGGCGAATTTACTACGAAAAAATGATTCTTTGCTATCTTTGTATGCATAGATGAAATTGGGCAAAAGTTGTTTAGTTGGCAAGACAACACGAGGCCATAAAGGGGAAAAGCCACGACGTCTGTGGTAGACAAGGAAGCGGAAGATCAGTTCGAATACTCCTGTTTTATTATATGATCAGATTTTATATTGTGAAATCCTCAGGATCTCCTGATCTTGAGGATTCACTTATATAGAATTTTCTCTTTTATGTTATATAAGGCCAAAAGGCAACTAGATACCAGTTTAGACTTTTAATATGTAATTATTCATTTTGGAGCAAACAAAACACTGTTAATTCGGTGACTCTGTTAGTTGTTACTTTAAAGTTAATGAAAGAAGGTTGCACTTGATACATCTCCTTTGTGTTATAGTTTACATTCAGTCTTTGTAATTTATTTAATGTTTAGTTCTTTTATTTATATTGAAGATTTGCGACATTGATTTATACCACTGTTCACTTAGATTTATATTGAAGCTGCGAGATAGACTTAAGTAAGCGCCTTGATTATAATGAGTGAATGTGTGTTTGATTGCTGTTCAAATTGAATAGATGTTATCATAGATCTTGAGAGACAAGATTGAGTAACTTCTACAGATTGCAATATAGAATGTTTACCATTTAGGAATCTTTTATAGTTGTTGATGTTCACTTACTGATTGTTGTTCAATTACCGATTGTTATTGCTGTTTAGTAATGCAAATTGATTTGAGTTGTTATTTGGTAGTGTCGTTTGATAATCATAGTTTCTTGACTTTGTTAAGTGTGATTAGTATCATGCTTATTTGAATAATTCTCCGTGTAATTCTCATTTGCATTAAGTTCCAATTGGCTTCAGAACAAGTTGTATAGAAGTACATAGGGTGTTGCGAGCATTCCTTTCATAAATAGTTCTTTGTAGAATTGTGTGAAATGAATTGAAGAATTGGACTTTAATGATTGCAACGGTTCATCATTAGATAACCTCTAGCTTCACTGCACATACTATGTTGGCACTCTTGAAATAGAAAGACTTACCTCAGGTTGAAAACTAATGTAGGGATTAAGATTACCTGTAAAAAGACATCTTACTGAGCCAACATTTTGGAGCCGTTTCCGGGGAGAGTGTTTAAAGTGATTGATTCTATTTCTTTGCTGTAGGAGAACTGGGTTTTAAAAACGGAATTTAAGAACTTGCGTACCTAGCAAGTAAAGTGCTTGCTTACTTGCCTGCTTTACAACAAAATTTTGGAGGTTAAATAGAAATTTGTTTTATGAATGACTAGAAATAAAAAGATAGAGAAAGAACATAATCCTCTACCAAAACCCACAAAACCCAAAGGATTGGTGAACCTTGGGAGAACGACCTTTATAGATTAAATCATAAGAAGAACAGAGTCTCAAGCATCAGTAGGATTCTAGGCTATACTTGGAAAAAGTTCTACTTCTATCCCTCAAGAAGCAAGCTCACCATCTGCAGCTCATGCTAAGATTCAAAGCCAAGTAGGAGGATTGGAACAGAGTTTTCAAGCTACAATAAGCCTACCCTCTAATCCTCTACAAGAGGGAAAATCCTGTAACTTACAAGAAGGAAAAGGAGAAAATAGTGGGGCTGCTAAAGCAAAACCACAACCTTTTGAACAAGGATCTCTTGAGATTCCAGACCTAGGGAGTGCTGTAAAGCTAGCTCAGGTTGCTAACTCTTTGTTTATTATAGAAGCACCCTTTGAAATCCCTAAAGATTATTGTCATATCTTTGATCAAATGGCATAACAACCACCCCAAGATCAAACCTAGATATTAGAATACCCCATAGTCAACCAGGTGTCCAATGCCCCTATGAAGGCTATTCCTTTGCAGAACATCCCAAACTTCCATGGGATGATCACAGTGGATCCTAATGATTTCATGTTTGAGTTTGATGTCCTCTATAGAGGGTATAACTATACCACCGACCCTCAAAAACTGAAATTATTCCCTTCCACTTTGAAAGGAGCAGCTTTAAGATGGTTTATGGGTCTAGGTGGGCGAACCATCAATTCTTGGGATGAAATGAAAACCTCCTTCCTTAAAAGATATCGAGACTTTATTAAAACTAGGGAATTTAAAGATGAGATTTTCAAGATGACTGCAAAAGATAACGAAACACTAGAAGAATATGTAGAATGATGTAATTATAATTTGCAGAGATCTCCACACACTACCCTACCAAAAGAAGTCTTAAGAGCTATATTTATTAAAGGAATGAAAGAGGAATGGGTAGAAACTCTAAAATTAATGGGAAAAGGGGATATTTCTTAGGAAGAGTATGATGAAATCATTCGTTTGTGTATTAGGCGTTCGTGAGGAAGCACATGTACAACAATGGCTAGTCGAGATCCAATGAGTAGAGGAAGCAAACCACATAGTGGAGGTATAACACGGATGGATATTGGCAACCTCCTGGAATATTTTAAGATGGATATCCTGGGCACTCTTACAATATAGCTGAATGTTCTACAAGCCAAGCAAAAGCAAGCTTTAGCATAACAAAATTTGGCCATCTTTTTCCCACGTTGTCGAAAGAAGCACAACCAATGGGAATGCCCATTAGACACGGTTCAAAGGTGTGTCGTTTGTACTAAAGATCATGACACTGAACAATTTCCATCATTACGCAGGATGAAAGCAGTATTCAAAGAAGCAGAGGAAACAAAACTAGTATATTTGATGAACCCACTTCAACAATAGCAAGCTAAACCTACAAGTATGTCAAAAGACACATCCCAATTTTTTCCTTCATCGCAGTTTAATCAACAGCAGAACCTTGGGGTAGCCTGGCAAGGCAAATCACCCTACCCAAATTGGCAAAGTTTGCCATTCCCTATGACATCTTGGTCAACATAATATTTTCCAGGATATGGCTAGCCAAATTCTCCTTTTACTCCTGTTTGGCAAAGCAATCCTTATCAATCCTAGTGGCCTGCCTCCACCTCTCAAAATCTGAATTGGTCTACAAACTGGTAGCAACCTCTAGCGATATCCAATATACCTATGGGAACAGGCGCCCTGCCTCAAACCACACTGTCAGCTCCTTATACATTACAACATAATTCTAAACCTCTTCTATGGCCACAGTTACCAGCTTAGCCAAACCTGAATCCTAATAATAGGCTAGTCTAATTGGTACAGGTTATTGAAAATCCAGAATATGAGATTGAGTAGAAAGAATGTAATGAGCTTAGATTGAGGTTAGGTCGTGTCATTACCCCTGAGGAAAACAAGGACCATCCTTCAATTGAAAGTGTAACCCGACCTATACATATTCCATCATCTGTACATGTTCCACCACTTGTACATAATACTGAATCAAAGCAAGGGGAAGAAACAAATCAACATTGAAAAACTTATAGTCACTTCTGCTCTATTCCTCGAAAGGCTAGTGATACCTAAACCAATCACTTATCATGTTTTCGATCTTGTAGGGGAACTAAAAAATTTGTGTATTAAGATTCCTCTCCTCCAGGCTATTCAAGACATCCCCATCTATGCCAAAACCATCAAAGAATTATGTGTAAAAAGGCCTGCGAGGAAGGTAAAAACCTCACCCACTATCCATGTTGTAGGAACCTTATCCGATTTATTCCTTGGAGAGGAAACTCCAATAAAGTACGAAGATCCTAGAAACCCCATAGTAACAGTTCAAATATATGGCCACTCTTTTCCAAATACACTAGTTGATCTAGGAGTTGCCATTAACATATTAACAACAAAAACTTGTTAAGCACTTGGTATTACAGCCTTAGAACCAACCACCACTTTATTAGAACTTGTTGATCGGTCGGTGGTAAGCCCAGAAAGGACTTTACAAGATATTATAGTTTCTATTGACTCATGGGAATATCCAATAGATTTCCTGGTTATAAACCCAAAGAGTAGTTTGGATGGGCATCCTTTGATTCTGGGTCAACCTTGGTTAGCAACAGCTGATGCATATATTGGCTGCTGAGAAGGTAGCATGACTATCACAAAGGGAGATGTTGTAAAAAATCTGGTGTTATACCCTCTTGCCAGGCCAAGTTTTCCCATTGTAAAAATATGTAAACAACCACCAACATAACTGGAAGAGAGCATCCATTCACCACTCACAGTAGCGGAAGCACTAGAATTTAAAAATAAAACTAAAGATGATGTTATCAACAATTTTATAAATGAGCCAATCAATGTGGAGTGTTAGATGTTGAAAGAAATTCTTGATAATGAAGCCATGGAAGATCCCCTGAAGAATACAGATGGCCAACATATTCAAAAAACTATTGTTCAGAACAAAAACCAGTTGAGATTGAACCAGGAAAAGTTCTAAATATTAATTCTAATCTGGAGAGTGAACAACAAAAAAATCTTATCTAGGTATTGCAAAAAAATAAAGGGGCTTTTGCCTGGGATTATCCTGATATGAAAGGGATAGATCCACATCTATGTACACACCACATTTATACAGAGAAGGATGTGCGACCCATCCGACAACCTCAATGGAGGTTGAACCCTCACCTCAAGGATATCGTGAAAGAGAAATTATAGAAGCTACTGGATGTAAACTTTATTTATCCTGTATCAGACAGTAAATGGGTCTCCCCCTTGGTGGTCATCCCCAAGAAAAACAGGAAATGGCGTATTTGTGTAGACTATCAAGAGCTAAATAAGGCAACATGTAAATACCACTTTCCCCTTCCATTCATTGATTAGGTCCTCGATACATTGGCAGGGAAGCAATTCTTCTCCTTCTAGATGACTTCAGATTTTAGTTGGTCTGACAAGTGTGACATAGCTTTTGCAGGATTAAAGAAACTAGTCTCAACAACACCAGTATTATGTGGACCAAACTGGGAGTTGCCTTTCCATATTTCCATCGATGCATCATATGTAGCCATAGGCGCTGTCCTCGGCCAGGAGGAGGACAAGAAACCTTATGCTATATATTACATTAGCAAAAATATCACCCCTGCAGAACTCAATTCCACAGTAAAAAAAAAAGAATTCTTAGCAGTTATTTATGCAATAAACAAATATACACACTATATAACTGCCTACCAAGTCTTTGTGTATAGTTATCACTCTGCCATTATATATCTAGCTAATAAACCAATCACAAATGGTCGAGTAACACAATGGTTATTGCTTTTGTAGGAGTTCGACATTACCATTAAAGATCGGCCAGGAAAGGAGAATCCTGTTGTTAATTTTCTATCTCGAATTCCAAAGGTTAATGATCCGCTGGTGGTAGATGACCAATTCCCTAATGAGAACCTGTTTGCTGTGGCAGTTAAGACGCCATGGTCTACAGATGTGGAAAATTATCTGGCAGTAGGGAAGCTACCTAAAGATTTAACAAGGGAAAGAAAATTGATTGTTCAACGCAACGCCCGGTTCTCTTGGATAGGTGGATATATTTTTCATATAGGGGCCGACATGTGTATACGCAGATGTATCTGCGAGGATGAGATCCATGAAATCTTGAAGGCTTTCCATGACGAACCCTGTGGAGGACATTTCATAGATCGAAGGATAAAACATAAGGTATTACAAATGGGATATTAATGGCTCACTATTTTTAAGGATGCTAAAAAATATGCTTAGGCCTGCGACAATTTCCAAAGGTGGGCCAGCTTGGTCAATCTGATGAAATGCCTCTACGGCCATAGTTTGTCATAGAACCCTTTGAGCGTTGCACATTAGACTTCATAGGTCCATTTCATCTGCCTTCCAATTAGAAGGCCTACATACTGGTAGCCATGGATTATGTGATAAAAATGATGGAAACAGTGGATTTACCAAGAGCCACAAAGGAAGCAGTGATTAACTTCCTTTTTGGGCTATTTGTGCCATGGATTACAACGAGAAGTGGTCACATATGGGGGAAAGCAATTCACAGGTAACACGATTATTTCCACCCTCAAAAACCATCATATCACACATAGGATCACTTCTCTGTATCACTCGCAGGCGAACAGGTAGGTAGAAAGCACCAACAAGGTTATAGAAGCGATTCTGACCAAGACAGTCACAATGCACTGACTAGATTGGACTTCTAGACTGCTAGAGGCCTTGTGGGGCTATCGTACAACTTGGAAGAATACTACTAGATACTCTCCTTACCAACTTGTGTTCGGTAAAGAACCAATTTTCCTAATCGAATTTGAAATAAAGACTCTAAGGATGGCCCAGGAAGTGGGTCTAAAATTTAATAGAAGCTCAAACCAAGCATCTTCAGTAGATTAACGAACTAGATGAAGTTCAATTGCTTGCTTTGCAACGAACTGCAATAATACAACAATAAAGGGCAAAATGGCATGCCAAACTTATCAAGAAGAAAATGTTTCAAAAAGGAGATTGGGCACTTCTGTACGATTCTAGGTTCTAGGACTTCCCAGGTAAGTTGCAAACAAGATGGCTCGTCCCTTATGAGATTCAAGAAGTACATAACAATGGTACTCTTACCTTGACTACCATAGACGGATCCGGCCATTCCTTTATTGTAAATAGGCATTGAGTGGGCCTCTATCATCAACCACTTACCAAAGAATATTTTTGCAAGCAGGTATGCGAGGACCCATCCATGTAAATTCTAGCTGCACGGAATGATAACCCAACAATGTTTTCTTTAAAAAAATGAAATTTCTTGAAAATTTGTAAAAAATGTACATATCTTTGTAGGAATTACCATGTAAATTTGGTATTTTTTTTTTGTTTTTGTTGTTCAAACAATTGAACGCCCGCCATTCAATTGATTAAACATCATATCTATTTTTCTTTTGTAACTCGTCGTTCAAACAATTAAACGTTTTCCGTTTAATTGATTGAACAACGCAGTTTTTCTTTGTCGTATTTTGTTGTTCAAACAACTGAATGTATGTCGTTCAATTGATTGAACAACACATTTTTTGTTGTTTTTGTTGTTCACACGATTGGACGTTTTCCATTTAATTGATTGAACAACACATTTTTTGTTGTTTTCGTTGTTCACACAATTGGATGTTTGTCGTTAAATTGATTGAACAACACATTTTTTTTCATTTTTTCGCTGTTCAAACAACTGAATGTATGTTGTTCAATTGATTGAACAAAACAATTTTTGTTGTTTTCGTTGTTCAAACAACTGAATGTATGTCGTTCAATTGATTGAACAACACATCTTTTTTTCATTTTTTGTTGTTCAAACAACTGAACATATGCCGTTCAATTGATTGAACATCACATTTTTTGTTGTTTTCGTTGTTCACACAATTGAATGTTTGCTGTTCAATTGATTGAACAACACATTTTTTTCTTTTTCGTTTTTCGTTGTTCAAACATGCGAACGTTTGTTGTTCAATTGATTGAACAACACTATTATGAAACCAACTCACAAAAAGATAGAAAAGAGAGATCAAAACCTTAGAATTCAGCCTCTTCGAGGGGGCAACCTCCTTTATATTAAACAAATGAACAATTCTTGGATGATACAAATGAAAAGACCTCCTTTCTATATATAGGAGTCTAAGGGGTCATAACATAATCAGAGCCGACATAACAATAATAGTGTAAGGGCACAATAATAACAATAGTGGGCTTCTATGGGGCACAATAGTAACAATATGGGCACTACATGGCTACATCAATATAATAATGGGGTTGTACTAATAACAATAAGGGGTTACACTAGTAGTATAGGGGCCTAACAACTTCTACCATTAGATGTCTACCTAATAAATGGCCCAAATTGACTATGAAATTACAACATTTTACAAGGCAATTTTACATCTATTCTTAGCTTCACGGGTGGTGCCCTTGAACCCCCGTCGGGGGAGGGGGGGGGGGCTCCCAAAAGGTCACAACTGCCCCTCCCTGGACCCCCCTTGCAGCAAATATTTTACGGGTGGCGTTGCCGCCCCATTTCGAACTGGGGTCCAATGCAGCGATACCTTTGAATATAGAAGATAATCAGGCTCCACATCCAACAATATCCCACTTGGAAACTGGTTATAGCAACTCCACCACTGCTTCATTTGCTAGACAATGAATCCACTTTGGACCTGGTTGTTTCTCATATTCTTCATCATACTTGAAGACCAATTGAAACTAACCAGATTCTCAGTTTCTCCCTGCTTACAACTTTTGTTAACATATCTGCAGGATTCTGGCTAGTGTGTATCTTTTCTAGCTTCAACTGTCCATCTTCCAACACTGGCCATATGAAATGGTACTTAAGTTGTATATGCTTAGTCTTGGAATGAAATGTAGAGTTCTTTGCAAGATGTATGGCACTCTAGTTATCACTGTATAACCTGCCCAACTCCTGCTTCTTACCCAATTCATCCAGAAACCTTTGTAACCAAATCATTTCTTTACTAGCCTCTGTAGCAACAACATACTTTGTGTCTATTGTTGAGAGTGCAACAACACTTTGCAGATTGGAGATCCAACTGACAGCTGTTCCACCTACAGTAAACACATACAGTGTTCTGCTCCTCCTGTTATCTCTATCACCTGCCATATCTGCATCAAGATATCCCTATAGAGCAATGTTTAAATCACCAAAGCATAATTTTTTATTTGTGGTACCTCTCAAATACCTGAGAATCCACTTCACCACCATCCAAAGTTCTTTTCCTAGATTATTCATGTACCTGCTTACAACTCTCATTGCATATGCAATATCAGGCCTTGCGCAGACCATTGCATACATTAAGCTTCCAACTGCTGATGCATATGGAACTTTAGACATATGAACCATTTCTTCCTAAGTCTTGGGACACTCCTCCTTACTTAATTTTAAATGGCTAGCCAAAGGTATACTAACTGGTTTTGCATTCTGCATATTAAACCTTTTCAACACCTTTTCTATGTACTCGCTTTGAGACAATGTTAATTTGTGATTCTTCGTGTCTCTAGTTATTCTCATACCAAGGATTTGTTTTACAGCACCCAAATCCTTCATTGCAAATGAGTTTGCCAATTTTCTTTTGAGCACATTTATCTCCTGCATGTTAGAACCTGTAACAGGTATATCATCTACATACAATAACATTATAATATAGCTGCCATCATTTTAACTTTTGAGATAAACATAATGATCAGAGTGACATCTAGTATAACCTTGTTAAGAAATAAACCTGTCAAATTTTAGATACCACTGCCTTGGAGCCTATTTTAAGCCATACAAGCTCTTCTTCAACCTGCACACTAATTTCTCCTTCCCTTTTACCTCATATCCTTGTGGTTGCTGCATATATATCTCTTCCTCCAAATCCCCATGGAGAAAGGCTATCTTACATCTAATTGCTCAAGATGCAAATCTTTAGTTTCTACTAGACTTAAAATAGTTCTGATTGAAGTCATTTTAACAACAGGAGAAAATATTTCATCAAAGTCTATACCCTTTTTCTATGCTAACCCTTTCACCACAAGTCTAGCTTTATACCTTTTTCTACCTCCATCTTCTTCCTTAAACTTGTAAACCCATTTATTCTACAATGTTGTTTTACCTGTAGGAAACCTAACTAAGTCCCAAGTCTAGTTATGTGCTAAGGAGTCCATCTCTTCTTTCATGGCTTGCTCCCACTTCTTCCTGGTTTCTAACTGCACTACTTCTTCATAACATTCTGGTTCACTAGAATCAGTCAACAATACCTAATATAATGAAGGATAATATCATTTAGGGATTCTACTTATCCTAGAAGATCTTCTAACACCACTTGCAGGTGTTTAAAGTGCTTGTTGTTGTTGTGGTTGTTGTTCTGGCTATTGATCATTATGATTTTCAGGCACCATCACTTTTTCTATGATCTCATCAAGCACTGTGTATTCTCTATTTTCTTTTTGTTGTTTCTTTTCCTACATCTGATCCTTATACAAAACCTTTTGATTGAATATGACATCTCTGCTCCTAATGATTTTATGTTTTTCATAATCATAAAAGTGATAACCAAAATCATTAACACCATATCCAATAAAGGTACATGTCTTTGATTTTTCCTCAAGCTTTGTTCTATTTTCTTTATTAATGTGGACAAAGGCTTCATAACCAAAAGTCTTTAAAAAAGAGTAGTTTACCTTTTTACTTGTCCATGCCTCCTCTGGAATACCACCATCCAGGGAACTTGAAGGCCCTCTATTTATTAGATAAACAATAGTATCTACAACATCTGCCCAAAATTGTAAAGGCAATCCTGCGTGAAATCATGCACCTTGCACGCTCCATGATTCTCCCATTCATCCTTTCTGACACACCATTTTCTTGTGGTGTTCCTGTAACTATCTTCTCTCTACGAATTCTATTCTCTGAACAGTACCTATCAAACTCTTTTCTACATTATTCACCTCCATTGTCTAATCTGAGACACTTCAACCTTTTTCTTGACTCATTTTCAGCCAAAGCTTTCCATTTCTTGAAAGTATCAAATACATTAGATTTATTTTGAATACAATAAATCCAGGTTTTTCTGGTTGCATCATCAATAAATGTAACATAATAACGAGAGCTGCCAAGAGATGATACCTGAGTAGGTCCCCATACATATATATGCACAAGCTCTAATTTTTTGCTCTTCTTTTCTTTCCCAACTCTAAGGAATCTGACTCTCTTCTGTTTTCCATAAACACAATTCTCACATAATTTTAAATCAATATGCTTCAAACCTAGCAACAAATTTCTTGAGTGAAGTATCTACATCCCCTTCTCACTCATGTGCTTGAGCCTATGATTCCACAATGTCGTATCTTCTCCTGTAGAGGTTAGAGCATTAACAGAATTAGAAATACCATTTCATAAATACAATGTAACAACCTTCCCTCGTTTCACTATTACCAGGGATCCTTTAGTCACCTTCCAGGTTTTATCTATGAAAGTAGTTACGCAACATTCACCTCCCAACTGCCCTATTGAAATCAGATTTTTTTTCATATTTGGAACATTCCTTACCTCCTTCAATAGCCACTGATTTCCATTTTGTTGTTTTATGAAAACTGTACCTATTCCAATGCTTTTATAAGGTTTATCATCACCCAATCGAACCTGTCCAAAATCGCCTTGAACATAATCATAAAAATGTTTCCTATCAGGTGTGGCATGGAATGAGGCCCCTGAATCTACCACCGAGGCATCAATAGTATTTTCTAATGAAAGAATCAAAGCATCTTGCAACACATCACCTATTACATTCGCTTCATGATTAGTTTCTTGCTGCGTGTCTCCTTGTTTTCCCTTCCAAGACTTGCAGTCTTTCTTCAGGTGACTTTTCTTCCCACATTTCCAACACACTATCCCTGATCTGGACTTTGATCTACCTTTTCTTGACTTATTTTGATATCCAGGGCTCTTTCCTCTTTCCTTTTTTCTTCCCCTAGTCTCTGCAGTCAAATCATTACCCGATGTCTCCCCGAAGCTTTTCCGTCACATTTCCTTGCTAAGGATTGCACCAACAACATCATCAAAATATAAATTACTAGATCCAGAGACAGAGTTACTAATGGCCATAACTAAACCATTCCAACTTTCTGGCAATGAGCACAGAAATAACAAAGCCCTAACTGCATCATCAAAAGTTACCCCTACAGAACTTAACTCACTTGTAACTGTATTAAAATCATTTAAATGGTTTGCAACAGATCCACCTTCTGACATCTTCAGATTTAATAAACGCTTCATAAGAAATACCTTATTTGAGGCCAACGGTTTTTGATATAGTTTGGCCAATGTTGACATTAAACCCTCTGTTGTCATTTCCTTTGAAATATTAAATGCTACTGACGTTGCTAGGCACAACTGTATTGTTCCAAGTTCCTTTCTATCGAGAATATTCCATTCTGTGTCTGTCATACTCATCGGCTTCTTTGTCTTTCTACTTAATGGTAGGTACAGATCTCTCTGATATAGATAATCTTCCATCTGCATCTTCCACAATAGGTAGTTTTGGTCGTTGAATTTTTTGACCCTAAACCTACCATCTTCCGCCATTGCTCCCACTCGAACTAGGAACCCTTCTCTCTCCTGCGAGTTTATCAGCCAAACAGACCTTCGACTCTGATACCAGTTGTTAGAAAATTATATATTACAGAGCAATGGAACACAAAAAATATTGCAGAAATATAAACACAGAAAAGGCATAAAACAAGAGAGACACAGATATACGTGGTTCACCCAGTTTCGGCTACGTCCACAGAGAAACAACCAATTCTTCTCTTTATATTATCTAGAAAACTAAAGAGATACAACCTACAATAGATCACTGTAACTCCCTCTTCACTCTCAATCTCCTCTCTCTTCCTCACTCAGAATATCGATATACATAGATGCACATAATTCCGTCATATATAGCAAGGGGTTGCCTTCTAGGGCAAAAAATCCCTAAATTAAACATAACTTCTACCATCAGATCTCAACATAATGAACGGCCTAGATTAACTATGAAATTACAACATTTTAAAAGAAATTTTACATCTATTCTTAGCTTTGGGGGAACCCTTGCCAGGGGGGGCTCCCAAAAGGTCACAGTCGCCCCACCCGGACCCCCCTACAATGAATATTTTATAGGCGGCGTCGCCGCTCCATTTTGAACTGAGGTCCAATGTAGTGATACCTTTAAATATAGAAGATAATCAAGCTCCACACCCAACACCAATGATAGGCACCCATCATGCACCAAGCATAGCCGTTGCTTGATGACCAATACTGTCACTAGGGTGTGGTTGAATGCGACACCCAAAGCAGGTTGAGCAACCCTGCCTTTTCTAATCCTTTGATCCACCTCCACGGCTCCAATGCAATCATTCCACTATTTGTATCAATTATTTGGTGCATCAGCTGCTTGATCTCTAGGTGTGGGAACTTCTTGTGATCAACCAAGTCCCATTCCTCAAGTTTTAGCAGCAACACCTATTGGGAGCGAGATCCCCCAAGGGTAGTTTTGGGGCAAAAAGCCCATGTTTAAGTCAATTTTTGTAATATTATTGTAAAGACTCCACATTTTGTGGTTGCAAAGTGCGAATTTGTTATGTGCCATAAAGGGTAGTCCACCCTTATTTTTGTAAAGTAAAGTCGGTTGTAAGAAATCTATCCATGGTCCATGGACCATGGGATTGTATAAAAAGAGCTAAGCTCTAGGTAGTTTGAAGAGACAACATGTATGACAGTCATAGTTTTAGAGCAAGAAGTCTAAGTCTTGGGTTGTAGTGTAGGTAAAGGCTCTACAGCTGAGTGCGCAAAGGCTTAGGGTGAAGTCTGCAGCTGAGTGTGTAGACCCCTGCAGTTGTGTGCGCAGGGAAGATAGAGGTTGTAACCACTTGGAAGATATTAATAAATAGAGATATTTTGCAATTTCTATGTCTTTATTTTGTTGATGCATCTCGATATGTTATGTACGAATTTTCTTTATTATTCTTATATGGTGCACGAATGAATGCAATTACATTGAATAACTGAACGCATATATGAATATATGTTTATGCAAGGATAACTTAATAGTTTGATAAGATAAGCAAGGCACTTAGATTAATTGGGGAATTTGTATGGCACATGCCACAGTGGCATGAAAGTACCTGAGCAGTAGTCTTGGGCTGTGCAAAGGATGATCATATCCTTTCGTGCAGGTATTCAAGAACGAAACACACGGTTTTTCTTGCAAGCCCTAGAGCGAAGCAACCTGTGTGAAGGCATAGATAGAGGGAATTAAAACAACATCACGACCATCTCAGGGTGTGGAAAATTGGTTCCAACATCCCCCCATACTGCTTCAAGTGAGACTTTAGTCCATGCTCCACGGGCTGATGCCAAAAGGGCCAATAGTGTGGGGATTTGTTTGGCTAATTAATGTTGAACGTGGGTCAGGCCCAATCAAGCCAACAAATGGTTTCGTTGCTAGGTTGTAGGAGGATGATGAGAACATGATTTGGGAAGTCTAAGATGCAACTGATAAACAAGTATGATGGGAAAAATGATTTGCGTGCGCATCTAGCCAAATGGACGTAGGCTTATGGAGAAAAGCCCCAACCTAAGTGGGTGCACAGGTTCTGTCATACCCTAGATGTTATCCCAATGAATTGGTATATAGAAACAGAGCTTTTCCATGGGACAGGCGAATGGGATATCCTGTGCGAAGGATTCATGATGACCTTTATTTTTGAGGATTGGTTTGATAGTATTGATGAAGCACTACAAGAGGTGAAAGCAATTATCTTTAGGATACCACAGGATCCTTTAGACTTGGCTCAGTCTGAATGGGCTACTCAGCTGAGCCACATGCTAGAATGCTATAATATAACTGTTGAAAAAGAGGACGAGGATCTGTGGAGGGATGAAATGCCTTTGAATCTACAAATGACGTTGCAACCCTTCGAGAAGTGGGCAATATATTTTGTAGGACTAATTCAACCACAAGGGAAGACAAGAGCAAGGTACATTATCACTGCAATGGATTATTTGACTCATTGGGCAGAAGCGCAGCCAGTGAAGGATTGCATGGGCATGATGGCTACGAAGTTCCTATTTCAGCATGTAATGACGTGATTTGGATGTCCAAGGATCTTGATGAGTGATCGTGGTATGCACTTTCTGAATGAGATGATCAGCGCAGTAACAGAGGACTTTCATGTATATCACCAGAAGAGCACACCTTATCACTGATAGTCTAATAAGACAGTGGAGGCATTCAATAAAATGCTTGAAAATGTGTTAACCAAGGTTTGCAATGCTCAATGAAGTGATTGGGACCTACGCATACCTACAATATTATGAGTTTATCGAAGGACATGCAAGAAATTGATGGGACAAACCCCTTTAAGGCTTGTCTATGGTGTGGAAGCCATAATTCCTATGGAATACATCGTGCCTAGTTTGTGCATAGCAGTGCTCATAGGTATGACAGATAGCGAGGCCCTAGAAGAGAGGCTTGCACAACTGGATGAGCTCGAAGAGGAAATATTTTTGGTTGGATTTCACCTGCAGGTCCAAAAGCAGTGTGAGAAGGCATGGCATGATCGACACATCAAGTTGTGCACATTTAAGGTAAATGACCTAGTTTTTTTATATGATAGTAAGTTTGATAAATTTCCAGTGAAATTTAGGATGCAATGGTTAGGGCCTTATGTTAATAAGGAGATTACTAACGGAGGAGCGGTACAGTTGGTCAAATTAAATGGAGAACCCTTCCAAACAAAGGTGAATGGTAGTCACTTGAAGCCATGCACCGAAGGCCCAGCCATGTGACTAAATGAAAGAAGCACAGTCTCAACACTCTAGGTAGCTGAAAAGAGGCACGGGACTATAAACTACACTGCTCGGGTTGGAGAGCTATGCGAATGGAAGATGGTGCAGAGTGAGGATGTGTCATTGGGTCCGCAGCAACACGGAGAGAGCTGCACTACCTAGGGAGAAATCACGCAGGTCGGTTGAAGTTGCGGCCATCAGGGTCGAACTAGATAGGCTTTGCACAAAGATCTCTGTGATTACCGGGTGATCGAGGGTGAGTCACGATGTTCATGTTGGGAACTTGTTGGGAGCGGGATCCCCCAAGGGTAGTTTTAGGGCTAAAAGCCCATGTTTAAGTCATTTTTTGTAATATTATTCTAAAGACTCCACATTTTGTGGTCTCGGAGCAAAAAGGTGTTATGTGTCATAAAGGGTAGTCTGCCCTTAGTTTTGTAAAGTAAAGTCAATTTTAAGAGATCTACCCATGGTCTGCAGACCATGGGACTGTATAAAAAGAGCTAAGCTCTAGGCAGTTTGAAGAGACAACATGTAAGAAGTCTAAGTCTTGGGTTGTAGCATAAGTAAAGGCTCTGCAACTAAGTGCATAGAGGCCTAGGGTAGAAGTCCGCAGCTGAGTGCGTGGACCCCTGAAGCTGTGTGCACAGGGCGGATAGAGGTTGTAACCACTTGGAAGATATTCATAACGAGAGATATTCTGCAATTTTTGTGTCTTTGTTCTGTCGATGCATATTGATATGTTATGTATGAATTTTCTTTATTATGCTTATATGGTGCATGAATGAATGCAATTACATTGAATAAGTGAACGCATATATGAATATCTGTTTATGTGGGTATAACTATAATTGTTTGATAAGATAATCAAGGAACTTAGATTAATTGGGGAATTTGTACGACACACTGCCATAGCAACGTGAAAGTACCTGAGCAGTAGACCCGAGCTGTGCAAAGGGTGATCGTATCCTTTCATGGAGGTATTGAAGAATGGAACACGAGGTTTGTCTTGCAAGCCCTAGAGTGAAGCAACCTGTACGAAGGTAGGGATAGAGGGAATTAAAATGACATCACAGCCATCTCGAGGTGCAGAAACTTGGTTCCAGCATCCCCCCATACTGCTTCAAGTGAGACTTCAGTCCACGCTTCGTGGTTGATGCCGAAAGGGCCAGTAGTGTAGGGATTTGTTTGGCTAATTAATATTGAACCTAGGTTAGGCCCCATCAAGCCAACAAAACCCGTGCCAAGTGCGGTCCGTCGAAGAAAATATCATCCAGCAGTAGAGGGTTTTACAAGGGGGTCTTGCTTTTGTCGATATCTTTCGGCACCTTGGTCTTGGGCTTGTGCGGAGGGACATACTCAGGCACTGATTAATAGGGTCCATACCCTGGGCCTCAACCTCCTCTACTTCGATTCCCACATCCTCTTCGTCATGTCTTCCTCCTCTGGCTCCAAATTGATGCCCTTGTCTTTCTCCTTGGCGATGTGTGCACTGGTATGGAAGGTTGCTTGCCCTTTTTATCCTTGGTGATCTCTTTGGTTGGGGTCAACTTTGGTCTCAGCATCGTCAGTGATTTAGGGACTTCTACTAATACTTTTGCCACTTCTGGAGCAACTACTTCTTCCTCCATCTCCATTTTTGGCACCAACTTGATTTTATGCAAGAACTCCTATGTCTCCTTCAACAATGTGTCAAATACTTTAATGGATATCAGAAGTTTGTAGTGCTCACAATTCATGTGCGCCTAAGAGCTCAACAACTCAATTCTCAAAATGCCAAGTGTTTTTTGCTGGATAGCCACTTGTAATTTATAGGGTATTTTGAATTCAAATCTGACAGTTCCCCCCAAATTCAGTTCATTAATTCTGGATTGGTGGCATATTTTAAAGGATCTGAGCCACAAATTTCATCTTAAATACTAGTCATCTGCTACATTTGGTCACATTTCTACCATCAAATCATGAACAGTGGTTCTAACGGTCACTTTCTTGATGACCTGCATGATTCCTTCCTAGGTAGTATAGTCCCCTTCGCGCTGCCGCAAATCCTGTGACACTTCCTTGCTTCACATAGTCCTCAAATTGCACAGCTCCCAAACCTACCTAGTGTAGTTTATAGTCTTGCACCTCCTTTCAGCGGCCTCTAATGCTAAGACTATGCTACCTTCATCTAGTCACATGGCTGGACGGCTGGTGTATGGCTTCAACTGACTGCCATTCACCTTTCCTGGCAAGGGATCTCCATTCAACTTAACTAGCTGTATCGCTCCTCCATTAATAATCTCCTTAATGACATAGGGTCCTAACTAGTGCATTCTGAATTTCCCTAGAAATTTATCAAACTTGTTGTCATATAACAAAACCAGGTCATTTACCTTAAAGGTGCACAACTTAATGTGCCAATCATGCCATGATTTTTCGCGCTACTTTTGGACCTGTTTTGAAATCTAGCTAGAAATCTCTTTTCCTCGAGCTCATCCAGTTGTACAAGCCTTTCCTCCAAGTCTTTGTGATCCATCATACTTGTGAGTGCCACTATGTGTAGACTAGGGACAATATATTCCATAGGCATTACCTCTTTGACGCCATAGACCAGCCTAAAGCAGGTTTGTCTAGTCATCTTCTTGCATGTTGTCCAATAAGCCCATAGTACTGTAGGTATGCGTAGGTCCCAATCACTTCGCAAAGCATTGAAAACCTTGTCGAGTACGTTCTCTAGCAATTTATTGAATGCTTCCACCATCTCGTTAGCCTGTGAATGATAAGGAGTGCTCTTCTGGTGATATACCTTAAATTCCTCTATTAGCACATTAATCATCTCATTCAAAAGGTGCGTACCACAATAACTCATAAAGATCCAAATCGCATCAATGCGTACTAAAAGAGGAACTTTGCAGTAGTCATGCCTGTGCAACAATCCTTCATAGGCTATGCCTCCACCCAATGAGTCAAATACTTCGTCGCAGTGATAATGTACCTTGCTCTCATTTTTCCTTAGGGCTAAATGGGTCCTACAAAATATATTGCCCATTTCTCAAAGGGTTGCAATGTCATCTATGAATTTAGAGGCATCTCATCCCTTCACGATGGCCTGCCAGTCCTTTGACACACATCACACACCTTGCAATACGCATTTGAGTCCTGATGGAGGGCTGGCCTCCACAACCTTGCAGGTAGAATATTTTGCGCGGTTTCTCTCCCTACATAATGTCCTCCTGCAGCACCCCCATGAGCATCTATGAGGATGCTCCTTCTTTCAAACTCAGGTACATATCATCGCAATATCACATCAGACCCCATTTTGTATAGATGCCCAGCAATGACAAAAAAATATTTCGCTCGCACCACTAATTCCTTCTACTGTTGGATGGTGTATCCCTCTAAGGTAGTCCCTGTCGTTAGGAAGTGTATTACATACTCAAAATGACCATCCGTGATGCAAACTACAAATAGTTGCACATCAGGCAATCCTTCCTCCAAATTAGTGGGCTCTTCCCCTGTTTTGATGCACAACAGATGGTTTCGTCCCGTGTTCAGTCGTCAAGGCTTCACAACAACTTCAAAATCATATTCTTTGAACAATAACAACCGTCTGTAGATTCTCCCCCCCCAACACAAACTTATTGACCAGGTATTTCAGCGCAGAATGATCTGTGTACATCTTAAAATGGCCTCCTAGCAAGTAGGGCCTAAACTTCTAGAGCACATATACCATAGCTAACCCTTTGCGCTCGATGGTGGAATAGTTCCTTTTTACCTTAGATAACCTTCTTCTTTTGAATTCTATAGGATGGTCCAAGCCTTCTCCACCAGCCTATGACAGTACTACTCCCAGCGCTATACATGACGCTTCAATGTGTACATGAAACTCCTTCTTCCAATCCGGGAAGACTAAAATCAGCGTAGTGACCATCTTTTCTTTTAATACATCCAGACTCTTCTTATAGTCCTCATTCCAATAGAACATGACATCTTTTTTTAACATCTTTTCCATAGGTGCGGTGATCTGAGCATAGCCTTTGATAAACTTCTTGTAATATCCTATATGTCATAGGGTAGCACACAGTTGTTTCACACTCCTTGGTGCTTCCAGATTTAGTATCACTATGATCTTTGTGGGATCTACCATCAGTCCTTGCCTACAAACCACATGACCCAGAAAGGTCCCAAAAGGAACACAGAACAGGAATTTCTTTAGATTGAGCATGATCTGGTATCTTTGATAGGTATCTAGCATTAGCCACAAGCTTGCTACATGGAATTTCACCAGCCCAAACACAATCCAATCATCAAAGTATACTTCCAGGAACTTATGAATAAACTCCTTGAGTGTAACAACGATTACATGTGAGAAAATCACAACCGCATTCTTCAATCCAAATGGCATTACAGTGTACTGAAACACTCCCACTCAGTCACGAAGGTTGTCTTGCTCTTATCCTCCAGCACGATTTTGATCTAGTGGTACCTCAAAAACCCATCAGTGAAGGAATATGCTTCCTGGCCACCTACATTGTCCAACAATTCATCAGCAAGTGGAGTCAGGAAAGGATCATGTAGCACCATTCAGCTTTCTAAGATCCACGCATAACCTTATTGCATCCTTCTACTTCTTCTCCTATACCACCATTGGGCTTACCCAGTCAGATTCTTCCACAGGCTCAATGATGCCTGTCGCAAGCATCTTGTCTAGCTCTAAGCAGACCCTCTCCTTATGCTCCGTATTGAGATGGTAAGGTCTTTGCTTAATTGGCTTTGTGTCAGGCTTCAATGTGATCTTCATAACACCTAGGTCTCCGATTATCCCTTTCAGATCCATAAACTTGGTAGGGAATAAATCATGGTATTTGCAGAGAAATTCAAGGACCTTATCCAACATCGTGTCATCCCATTAATCTCCAATCATTTTGAATTTGGGTTCTGCCTCCATACCAATGTATACTTGTTTTGTTTTCAGTGGTGCATTAATGTCAAGATTCTCATTTTGTGGTCCTTCAACCTCGCGATGACCTTTTGTTTCAAGGATTTTAATCTTTCGCAGATCCTCATCTTCTTCTTTAGTGGTCACATTATAGCATTCTAGCACGTGACTCATCTAAGTAGCCCACTCGGAATGAATCAGGTCTAAAGGATCCTGTGATATCCTAAAGATTGTTGGTTTCACCTCTTGTAGCGGTTCGTCGATAGAGTCAAACCCATCTTCAAAAGGAAATGTCATTATGAATCCTTTGTGCAAAATATCCCATTCACCTGTACCATGGTGAAGCTCTATTTCTACATATTAGTTCATCGGGATGACATCCAGGGTGTGATAGAACAAGTGCACCCATTCAGGTCAGGGCTTCTCTCCATAAGCCTAAGCCCATTTGGCCAAGCGTGCATGTACGTCATCTTGCCCATCATACTTGTCTGTCATTCGCACCTTCGGCTTCCCAAAGCATGTTCTCATCATTCTCCTACATTCATGCCAATCATCAAAGCTTCCCTTGTGCATACCCCACCACCTTGCAGGCATAGTGCACAAGGCCAGTCCAATGCCTGGAAGCATTATTTTTATGGTACCCCCCTCTCAAATGCATCCAAAAAGATATCTACATCGTTCAGGCCATCATAAGTAGGCATATTTCTTACCTCTGATGACACACAACGCAGTGACCGGGTCATCATGTTACAGCTCAGTGTAGTTACTTCATGTAATCAATTCTTCCAGTGCTCTAATTCTTCATCAGAGTTTGAGGTGCATAAACTCTCGCAATCGCATGTAATTCGTCCATCTGCTGTTGGATTCACCCAATCTTGGTCTCATACTATTATCTTATAGATACATTCTAGTTCATCATCACTCTCATAATCGCAGATTGGTTTAGTATATCATGATTCTTTAGTAGGATCTAGGGGTATTATCATGCGAAGTAATTTCTTCTCAAATATCATCTTTCTCTTCTTTAGATTGATTACCTCGTTCATATCAGTAGCCTAATCAATTCCAATGAGCATAGGATAAGGGTTAATGCCATCCAGAATTTCTATTACTTCAAACTCAGCCAGTGTGTTCGTACCCTCCATATCTACAGTCACCCCCTACAGTTGCCCAATGGGGATTATCTTCTATTGATTCACCATCCTTAGCTGAATCGGAGACCACTGCAGTGCAGGTCTCCCCGTCCACTCCCAAGTCTGCTTCAACAGGATGTTCGCGTCTGACCCCAGGTCCAAAATAACCTGATCCATTTCATATTCTGCGCTCTTTGTGGTCAGCCTCATCTTCTATCCCGTTCTTGTTTTATGCTTACCAAGCTTTCGTACTATGCACGGCTCAATCGGGGTGATTCTGGCGCATCTGTTTATAGGCTCCTGTAGCCCCTTCACAGCCTTGCTATCTCGTAGTAACTTAATACAGGTCTCCAAGAAGGTTGTAAGCATAGAAGGGTCCATCTCCTGATCAGGCTTATCCTTGCTTCCTAAGGTGGAGGCCTCAGCGAAGCTCTTCTTTGCTTCCATGAATGTTTCACCTGTGTGCTCTAATTCGAACTCAACCTACTTCGTTGGAGCTTTGTGAACCCATGTACTATATTCGGGTTGTTTCCCCTTATCATCTCCTATTGTGATTCCACTTCAGAGCACTATATTCATGTTCAGATTCTCTTCATGTGGTTCAGACCTCATCATCTATAGATTTTGAGTCGACTGAGGTGGTAGTGCCCCTTTGTCACGTATCCTTATTATCAGCATAGGATAGTATTCCGTTTCATGATCAAATAGAGTGCAATACTTGCACGACAGACAGGTTGGGTTAGTGCAATCACGGGCATAGTGTCATGGTCCTCTGCAATTGTAGCATATCAACTGTTCCCGATGTCTGCCAAGTCCTCCCCCACCTTGGCCTCGTCCATGCCCCTCAAAGCCTATTTGTACCATCCCTGTGCTCTGGTCAAGGGGCCATGTTTCTACCTAAACCTTATAGGCTGTAGTTTTATCCATCATTAGTTCATAGCTTCTGCAATTACTCTCATCATGCCCTACCGACCTACAGAAGTTGTAGAACATTTGTTGCAGAATCCATACAAACTTCTGCAACAAATGATAGTTATCCATGGCATGTTTTCCTACTACCTGACATATAGCACACAACAATGCAAGCCCACACTTGGTCCTACCTGAGCTTTTGGCCTCAAAGGAATTAGCCCTCCTCCTGCCAGGTAGTTCACAAATACTGGGAATTGGTCTTTTTCATGCCCTTGACCCTTCCATTTCACGCACCATACCTCTTCGTGCACCTCTGGTCGAACTATTCTGTCATGCTTCAAACTTTGCATCTCAAGGAAAATATTTTTCAACTGCACATGGATCTGTTGAACCCCCAGATTTGGATCTTGCATCCATGTTTCATGCAGTCTCATTGCAATCTCCAAGGCTTCTGCCTTAGTTGTTATCTTCTGCTATGATAGTGCAACCCTTAGGTGAGGCAGGAGAGAAGCCACAAACCATTCGCGATGTTTTCTATCTGTTGAGTTCATGGTAGCTTCACGGATTTTTCACTTCAATCTTTGATCTAATTCCCAAGGTGTCTTGCCTAGGTGCATTGTGATTTATTTGAACCCCACAATAGACTGTGATTCAAATTTAGGCCTACTAAATTTCCTATTCAGTGTTGTCTAGATGTCTGCCACTCTAGCATTTAGGTTATCATTAGAGTACTTCATGTACCAGGTTAGTGCGTGATCCTATAGTGCACTAACCAATGTTTCCTTCTTCATGTGATCATCTGTAACACCCTTAGCTTCCCACATGGCTTTCACGATGAATGAGAACTAGTTCGAGTCCTCATTTCCCAAGCCTTTGAACAAAAGCAGCTTCACTAAATTTGCCATACTGAACCGTGGTGGAGGTGGAGGTGATACAGGTGAAGTCGTAGGTGATGGTGGTGAAGTTGGAGGTGGTGTTTGTGGAGGTTGAAGTCACATGAATCCTTGTCTTATCAACTGAATAGAGCTTCACAGAGAAGCCTACGCTATCCCCTCTTTGTCACCTCGTGGAGGTGAAATAAATGGACTATATTCAAGACCCTTTTTTCCTTCATTCTTGTAAGTTTTTCTGCTTTACGTAGCTCCAAACATCAAGGTAGTTGCATAACCCATTTTTTCCACAATAACAATTTAATCCAGGTATTCAAATATTTCACATACTTACCTCACGAACCCTTGAAAAAGCATCGCTCCGTCTCATTGTAGCTGACTGAGGTGTCGACTTCGAATTCAATCACAAATCTTCCTATGACACAATTGAGTCAATGATCGACAATGCAGGTGATCTTATCCTCCGATGCTTCCAATTTTTGTACTAGCTTCGAGGTCTAAACAATAGGACTATCAAGTTTCCACCTTCCTTGGCTATCTTCTAGGTTCACGATCCACTCATATAGCTCAACCAGAAAGGAACAGAAAAACATCTCATGTATTTTTGTATATAGGTACCTATCTAGCCATTGTTCCTTTGTCAGTCAAGGCCTTCTGTTCTCTTGTGCCACGAATTTGTGGATCTTGCTATCTAACCAGTCTCCAATCTCTTTCTTAGTTGGATTCCAATGATACGCCATCACACATATATTATGCAGATTCTGGTCCCAACAACGAAACCATTTGTTGGCTTAAGGGGGCTTGATCGAGGTTCAATGTTAATTAGCCAAATAAATCCCTAGACTACTAGCCTTTTTGACATCAGTCCATGGAGCGCGGATTGAAGTCTCACCCAAAGTAGTATGGGGGGATGCTAGAACCAAGTTTCTACACCCTGAGATGGTCATGATGTCATTCTAGACCTTCTATTCCTGCCTTCGCGCAGGTCACTTAGTTACGGCTAGCCTTCATGCAGCCCTAACCTTCAATTCAGATACTTTTGCACTCCTAAGGTAGTGTATTGCATAGATTGTCAAGTTACCTTAAGAATCTTATCTTATTAGATAATTACAGTTAGAACCAGGTAAGCAGATGTTCTTACTTGTGTTCAGTTACCCGACATAATTGCATTCATTCGCGCACCATATAAGCATTATAAAGGAAATTCATACATAAAATGACAAGATGCATTAATTAGAACAAAGACCCGAAATTTGCAGAATACTTCTCTTTATTGATATCTTCAAGTGATTATAGACTCTATCCACCCTACGCACATAGTTGCAGGGGTCTGCGCACTCAGCTGCGTACTTCCACCCTAGGCCTCTACGCACTCAGCTATAGAGCCTCTACCTACACTATGACCCGAAACATAGAATTCTTAATTTAGAGCTATGACTATCTTCTTCATTACCTTACTACTAAACTACTTAGAGCTTATCCCTTGTTATACAATTCATGGTCTATGGACCATGGGTAGGTCTTTTTACAACCGACTTTACTTTACAAAAATAAGGGTAGACAACCCTTGATGACTTATGATACGTTGATGCTCCGCGACCACAAAATGTAGAGACTTTACTATTTTATTACAAAATTCGACCCAAAACATGGGCTTTTAGCCCCAAAACTATCCTTTGGAGGATCCCATTCCCAACAAGGACCCTTTTGATGATGGAAATGTTGTTTAGGTCAACCTATATCCCTTCTATGCATATGGAATGGCCAAGGACAATCCCTTCGTTTATCAAGAATTCACATTTCTTAGGGCCAATGAGATATTCATTTTAATACATTTCTGCAATACTTTGCATAGGTTGGAGAGAGCTTCATGGAAGTCACATCCATAAGGAGTGAAATCATCCATGTATATTTCACAAGAGTCATGAACAAGTTAAAAAAAGTACTCAGAACCACCCTCTAGAAAGTAGTACGGGAAATACAGAGACCGAATTGAATAAATCTATAGGAAAATGTACCCCAAGGACATGTAAATGTGGTCTTATATTGGTCTTCATGGCTAATCTAGATATGGTTGTATCCACTAAATCCATCCAGGAAGGAGAATATTTTCTTCCCTGCAAGGCCATCTAGGAATTGGTTAATGAAGGGAAAAGGAAAATGATCCTTCTTTGTAGCCTTGTTAATTTCCCGATAATCAACAAAAATTCTCCACTTCCCATTCTTATTGGGAACTAAAATAAGATGTGACACCAAACCACTATTTGAAATGGGGTATATGAACCCTGATTCCAGTATCTTTTGTAATTCTTCTTTCACAATATCCTTAAGAGTTGGGTTCATCCTACTCTGGGGTTGGCGCATAGGCTTGCATCCCTCATTTATGCACACCTTTCATTTCCGTATAATCCCAAGAAAAAGAATCCAGGTATTTCCTCAGTGCATTACAAAATTGTTCTTCTTGTTTGGACAAGAGAGAGTGGCTGATATTTAAAGTTCTATATGCGCCAAACTCTACAATCTTGACATTTTTTCGACTTGAGTCAACAGAGCATAAGTTAGTCCAAGGACTACTCCCAGATTCTATCATCATCTCATCAATTAGTATGGGAGTGGGAGGTTGATTTTGAAGGATATGGTCAATAAGGTCATCTACATCAAGATGTCCCCATCCTATAACAATATCTGTAGTGTAGACTAGGTAGGGTGTTGTATGATACAATTCATCCTCCTCCTCATCCTCTAACCATATGGGTAAATCATGTTCAATAGAAGGTTGAGTAGGAGGATACAACACAATTTGTTTGGATAAATGTCCATTCTTGATAGTCATGTTCCCAGCCCTCCAACTAATGTAGGCATTAGCAGTGGCCAAACAATGTCTTCCTAAGATGAGAGGATATCCATTAAACGTTTTTTTGGGCTAGAGAATTAGGAAATTAGTAGGATAATCCCAAGAGTCAATTAAGACCATAACATCTTCAACAATTCCCTCAGGAGCTACTATGGATTTGTATGCAAGATGTAGCATTGTGGTGGTATTCCTAAAATCCCCTTGGAGATTGAGCTTTGGAATGGTTTCCCTAGTCACCACATTGATTGCAGCCCTAAGATAAATCAAGGTATTAGGGACCATAATGCCATAAATTTGCACATCCACTATTGGGTTGCTAGGGTCTAGGTATTTTGCGAAGATCACCCCCCCTAGCATCAGATCAAATAGTCACCAAACAACATTGATGGTGGGGGTGTCTCTTTTTCTTCTCCCAAGATTTTTGAAACATTTTTACTTGATAAGATTATTGTAGATTAGAACATCTTTAATGGCCTGGAGAAGGGGTATCTTAACTAAAAAATTCTTCAATTCTCCCAGAATTTCAACCTCTTATAGGGTGTGTTGGCTAGGGTGGATTAACCTTTCAAGAAAGGGAGGTGGATTGATTTTCAGATAACTCTCTTCCTCCTCTTCTTCAATCTCTTCAAGTGGAGAAGGTGGATGATTATCTTGGAGCACTCTCCCAGAACAAAGGTTGATCTCTTGGATTTCCATAGCATAAGAAGGATAGGATGCCTCTCCAATATAGACCTATTTTGCTTGCTTGTTATTTGGGTTTAGATTGGGTTCAGAAGGAAGCTGAGGTTACTTAGGTGGAGTATGATGAGTGATTGTGGTTGAGGTTGGGGTAGAGGTAGTAAAGCAAGAGGCTGGTTGGCTTGAGGCGTCCACCCTTGTGATGGGTTGCCCCATTAAGAAGATTAGGGATGATATGGTTGAAAATGATGGTTGATAGGCTAAGAAGGATATGGATGATCATAAGGCCAAGAAGGAGGCATGCCCCATGATGGATGAGTGGAAGGGTACAAAGGCTAGAAAGGTGCATTTTGATTTGGATTGTAATAAGAGTAATGTGCACCTTGCATGCTCTATTGATATGGTTGAGGTCCTTAAGGCCTTCTTTGATTAATGAAGAAATGTTTCTCTGACCCTCCTTCTACCCCTTGGTATATAACTTTTAGGCCTAGAAAAGAGGGGAATTTTTATGTTTCATGAATTTCTTCATAGACTAGGCAGACTTCTATGACATTCAAGAGCATTAGTTCCTATGATATCTTTTAGTGCATCCAGGGAAAAAAATAGCTAATGCCCTCTCTGCTTCCTCTTGCTTTATTTCGACTTGCATAGTATCCATTTGCAATGCAAAGGTATGCAACATTTCACTCTTGAAATCCTCCAAGGATGTTGTGGAGGGAGAGGAACTAACCAAGCCTTGACTAGCCCTACCATTTTTCCAACTTGCCCTAGAGTGATTCTTGAACACAATTTTTATGTCATCATAGGGTAATTGATAGACATCTCCTCCAGATAGAATGTTGAGGGTTTCCAACATATCTTCCCTGATCCCTTAGACAAGAACTATCTTGAGTGACTCAAGATCAAGGGTACAGTTGGCCCTCCTATAATTGAGTTGAAATCTTTCCTCATAGTCCTCTAGGGATTCATCAGGTCCAAGATTCATCCTAAATATTTATTCCTTGTTTTATTTGGACCTATAGTAGTCCTTGTACTTGCGATTCAAGGCTTGTTGCAATTGGTCCTAGGTAGTGATGCCACCCCCAGGCAGACCCATAAACCATCACAACGATGCATCTTTAAGGGTAGAGGAAAACAAATCCATCTTCTACTCATCAGAGGCATAGTCATAGATCCTACAAGTAACATAAAATTCAAGCATGAAGGTGTCAAGATCCTCAAAGGTTAATCCATGGAAGTGTGGAAGAGAAACATGGATAATAGTATTCATTCTAGCCTCTCCATTGGTTTCTCTAATGGGAAAAACCTCATTGTTCCTGTTTTCAACCATAGTTTCGGTAGGTGAAGTGGGCTCTTATTCTTCCCCAACATGTTCTTCCAAAATTTTGGGTTATTCACCCATAGGGTCTTCTAACTCCCATACAATCAAATAGGGAAGTTCATAATCACCAAATAAGAGTGAGGGTGGACTACTTGAGGGTGTGAGGGTTTTTGGTTAGAATTTTCCTTGATTATCCCTACTCCTATGAGGCATGGAAGTTTTTCTTTTTAATTTTTCAAAACTCAAAGCAAAATAGAAAACAATGCTTAAGAAGAAACAATATCTACTTCTACACCTCCCTAGAAACAATGCCAAAAAGTGGTGATCCCTAGTATTGCATGAAGAATATTGCAACTCCCAAGGGCTCCTCAACTCAAACTATCAACCCGAGGTTCATACAAACATACAGGTGATAGTGATATATGCACAGTAGGTTAGATTCTACTCATGCCACCCTTAGTCATGACATTAGATCAAGGTGTTTAGAGACCATTCCTCTTATTGAACTATAGTGAAATCTTACTGATGAAAGCATAATTGAAAATTGATTATAGCCATGAAAGTGAAAATGCCATTTGTTCAACTTATAGATATTAATTAATCATTTCATGAAAGGAAAAGGAATAATCTACTTGCATAAGGAAAGCTAATTTATATTGCATAATTCATCAACTTAGCAGCACAATTGCATGTATCATCTATATATTTCACACTTTCTTGAAAATGAGAAATCTAACTTGCATCATGCTTTTGATTGAAAAAAAACTAATTCTACTATGTTTTGCAGTGAGGAAAAGGAATGGTCTGAGTGGTATAGGAGCTTCTCTTGATCATAAAATCACAACTTGGGGTCATTATTCATCTTGAATGAACTAAGGTTGAGGTGGGGAGTAAAGCAGGTGAAGAAAAGTGGTGCTACAGGCCTCTTACAGGTACTGCCACAAGAGGTATTGTATTGCTACATGAGGACCTGTAATGCTACAGGAGGGGTTCTAAGAGCCTTTTTAGGGTGGAGATGGTGCCTTGAATTCATGAAGATGTAGGTGAAGGTTGGAATGAGAGAAGGAAGGTTGAAGAAGCCTTCTAGCCAAGCCCAGGACCTCTCCTAGGTTTGTCTTGCACCGGGATGAATGCCCATGGTGTCCTAAATTTCTTACGAAAAGTGACTATGGAAATAGAGTTTTGGGGGTGGAATTGAGGGATGGAAAGAGAATATGGAGAGGTCAACAATGGAGGTGAAATAGGTTCCCTTCCCTATAGATCAACATATTCCTACAACCAACCACATACATACATTCATTGATCATTAATACAGTGATATAAACTATGATGGAAAATATGATTTTAATTTGAACATTTACTAATGCCACAAAACTACTCAAATTATTGAATTGACTCCTAAGTTAGAGAAAGTAAATATGAATAAGGACAACTAACATCCACCTATTTCCAAGAAATCATAAACACAATTTTTTTGGGCTAAGATTGTAAATCCTTCTAACCATTCTCCCACAAGAGACGTGATGTAGAATCTTGCAATCATAGGTTTTTATATCTTAACCTCTATTGTAATGAAAGAAATCTATTAAATTCTTGGACCTAAGAACAAAAAAATAACAAAAGAGGGACCAAAGACTCCGGGTTGGGCCCAAACGCAAGGGTATCATCCCTCTAAAACTAACTCAAATGCAGTTGAATAACCAACTTCTCATTATCAAAAAGTAAAGTCTCATACATCACATGAAAGTAAAAATAACAATGTCAAGCTTTGGGCTCAATAGCTACAACTAGCTAAATAAAAAATTCGAATACTAATGAGCTTTTCATATTTTTTATTTATAAAAAATGGTATCTAGTAGCATATACCTTGAAAATAGGAGTGATTCCCTCCTTGATCTCAAAAAGGGTGGATCTGGTCCAGCTTGACCTTCAATTGTACTAGGAATTACTCGGTTGTCAATGAATTCAAACTAGTGAGAGAGGATGTTGTGATCCCATGTCGAGTTAGGGAGTCAAGGAGGTGGAAAAAACCCCTATATTCTCTCCTGGTTGTCTCCATCAAGCCCCTGCATAGTAAATTCCTTAAAAATGCTTATTTTTCTTGAAATAAAACCACATTAGGCCACATACTATGAAAAACACCTTTAACTCTTCTTACGAAGCATATTATAACAAAAAATGTGAATTAATGTGAGATAAGGATAGCTTTAAGGCTAGAGGATGGCATAATGATCTTCAGGACTTACCTATTGATGGGATTCATCATGCGCCATGTACTAGTTGGTATGATAAAGCTTTAAGATGTATTTCCCTCTTCTGTTTGTTTGATAAATGAGAAGGTAAGGCATCATGCCTTAAGTATTGCCATATATCTAAATAACAAGATGTTGTCACACTAGTGGATGTAATGTGTTGAACATTCTAAATTTCTATTTCCTTTTCCCATCTTGAAGCATATTCTTCTGGTGAATCCATCGTCTCAGATGCTAGTCAACAAAGACTATGGATTTCGAAAGTGCAAACCATATTTAACTCAATATCATACCCTTATAAGAATGTCATCCAATTTTCTCTCCTTTCACCCATCTCTTGATTTACAAGAAATGTTATAACTACTAGATGAGGCACATAGATGATTGTATGAGTTTTCAGGAGGTAAGGCTTAAAATTCTTAACCACTTTGTAAAAAGTGTATGCTTACTTATCAATAGTGGGATAATTCAATTCATATCCTTGTAAACCAACACTCATCATAAATATATAGGTCATTCCTTGCATTGATTATATTTTTGTGTCAATGTGGTCACAATGGATGAGTTAGAAGAAAAGGTGTACAACAAGAAATCTTTGCCAAAATCAAGACTATATAAGGTTGGATCATCAACAATGGCTTGCTTAATTCGGGAAAAAAAAATATTTCTCCCTTTTATCACATTTATATGTGGCATCCTTCTTTATCATCTCCTGTAATGGTTTAATGATCTAAGAATAGTCGAAGATGAACTTGCGTAGGAAATTGATCTTTCCCAAGAAAGACTACATTGATTTCTTATTTACAGGGAAAGGCATTTGAACAATAGCTTTGGCCCTTTCTAGTTCAACATTGATTCCAATCTTGGTAATGATGTTTCCTAAGAGAAGACCTTTAAACACACAAAAGATGTTCTTTTTAGGATTTAATGAAATCCCATACTTGCAACATTGCTTGAAAATATGCTCAAGATGACGAATGTAATTTGACCTTTTCTTTGAAAATATAGTTACTACATCCAAGTAGATGGCTATGTTCTATCCAATCAACCCACAGAATGTGATTTCCATGCCCCTTTGAGAAGTAGTGCCAACATTAATAAGTCTGAAAGGCATGCACTTAACTGCAAAAGTTCCCCACTTTGTCCTAAACATGGTTTTCAGATGATCTGGTTCTGCTACTAGCACTTGATTTTATCTAGAAAAACCATCTAGAAGCAAGAACATTTCCAACCTAGATACCATATGGAGTATCTAATCCATCTATGGAATAGGGTAATTGTCTTTATCTAATGCCATATTTAGGTTGTGAAAGTTGACATATAGGTGTATCTCGCCAAACTTCTTGCTAATAGGAACCAAGTTGGAAACCCATGTAGAATGTCGAACTTTAGAGATGATCTGAGCGTCTAGAAAAAAATTTAATTCATTTTGAATCAAGGGCTTAAGTGTCAAATGAAATTTCCTTAGTTTCCATTGAAAATGCTTAAACCCTTCCTTGATGGGAAAAACATGTTTTATGATGTGTGTATCATAAGTCTTCAAGGCATCATATGTCCATGCAAATACATCTCACTATTGTTTGAAAGCGAGAATAAAACCTTGTCATCCTTGAGGAGAATAACATGTACCAAGATTGACATACTTTAGATCCTCTTTGGTTCCCAAATTGACTTGTTCATGTGACAACATTGAGCTCTGGGTATTTTTGTTCACTGTTCCTCTAAATTGGTTTTGTAGATCATAAAGTTTCTCAAGAGATACCACACCCTTAGGCATAGGATTCCCTTTTGATGCTTGACTTGCTTCCTACAAATCCTTCTCATGCTCATCTTCTTCAATAGTTGCATCTTTAAACACATCTGCATTAGCCATGAAGTGAAATATATTTTGGTCATCATTGAATACACAAAAATTAGTTATTTTATGAAGCACATATGGCTAATAAATAATTTCAATGAAAAAACCATCTTTTAATGGTGACATTTGAGCGATTGCATGGGCCAATAAATTTGTGGCAGCATTACAAATCCTAAGAATACAAGTAATATTAAATTATTTAAAAGATTAAATAAGTCACCATACCTCGTGTTGGTAGTTTTTTAAAGTAGGTGAAGCATAGTGAATGGTATTTCGTACCTATAACGTAATGATCTTGGAATCACAAATTACCTTAAGTACCTCTACCTTGAGGTCTATGGCTTTCTTTAATCCAAAAATGAGTGTTTCATATTCATCAATGTTGTTTGTGCACTCAAACTCCTAGAGGCATGACAAAATTTACCTTATAAACTAATAATACAACCAACTCTAGAATCATCTAGTGTCTTATAACCATCAAGATATAAGGTCCACATATCAGAAGTTGTTGGGATTATTCCTACACTACTAGTATGCACATCTATATTAGAAAGTTCAATTGCACTAGTTGGACATGAAAGGATCTCCAAATGTGTATCTAATGGGTCAGGTGATGGTTGCGCTTGATAACAACCATGATCAAATTCCAAGAAACAATTTCCGAAAATAATGTCTGCAAAGCCAACTAGATTTTTATGTCCTTCAAGTGGTGTCATGATGTACTTCATATAAGGATCACTTTTTACTCGAATCTGATTATTTCTGCCCTTATAAGGAAGCCACAAATGTGTCCGGTTTTTCAAGAAATACACTTGTAGCTTATGGACCAATATATTCTCAAAAGAAAGCCATATGCTTCTGGAATGTCCACAATTACATTGTTAATGCACTGGTGAACTCTACGATATGATGACAAGTGGATAATAACATTGTGGACTTCATCAATTGCATGGACCAATGATCCATCGAATTGTATGATTCATGGATTGGTGTTTTCACATTTAGCATTAAGTTGCATAACAACATATAATGGAATTATATTTGGAGATGGACCTGAATCCATAAGAACATTGTGAACATTATAATTAAAGATTACAAATGTTAGCAGGAATGAAGGACAGAGAGCATTGGAATTTCAATTAGCATCATTGACTATAGATTCGAGAACATCATGAGATTTACCAAATAAAACTTGAGAAGTATAAAATTGATTACCTACTAGGGCTTCTGACGAAAGTGCTTGGATTAAAACTTGGTGTTGTTCTTCTATCTTTGTGAGATCAAATATTAAGATATTGGCACGAGTTCTTTTCATGTCTTCAACAATGTTATAATTAATACTTTACTTTCAAACTTCACAAGTTGTGTTGAAGAATCAAGTGGCATGTCTTTTTTAGAAGCCTCCAGAGTGATGAACTTGTTATTGTTATCTGTGGAAGTGTTTTTAGAAGGAGGAGCAATTCTAGACTTGTTCTACAAATTCTGAGGTAGATTCTAAGGTGGTATAATCCTTCTCAACATTTTATTTTTAAGCTCTTGCTAAAAATAGGTCTTTTATTGCTTAGATTATATCATTATTTTGTCCACTTAGGAGGAGCTTCACTCACTGGTAGTTCTTCAACACCTTGTTTATCAGAATTATATATGACATGAAAAGCATTAACTAAATGTATAGCACCTGAAATTTCCTCAGTTGTTGTAAGTTCATTTTCTTTTTAATTCTACTCAGATTTCTCATTTACTAATAAAGTATCTACGAGGTTAGACATCATAGCGTTAATGTTATGATTCCATTGGGGACATGTCTATTTTGAATTCTTCTCCTCATGGAAGGTGCAATAGTTATCCATACCATAACTTTCAACATTAAACACAAAATTAGAGATATGAGTGGACCTAGCCAATTAGTTATTGTTGTTATTTTTCAAGAAAAGTGTATTTAAATACTTATTTTTGGTAGATGCCTCACTTGAACTTCTCTTCAATTTGTTTGCAATGTAGTTTTGGCATTGATGTCAATAGGGTCTTGGTGTTGGTCATCATATGCATATGTCTACCTCATGATGTGTGATGAGTGTTTGGTTGTTGCAGTGTTCAAATTTATGGTCTTATTGGTTGGCATTGATGTCAACATACTTATCACATAGTGGAGGTGATTTGGAGGATGAGTAGAGATGGTTGCAAGGCATGTTGTGATTGGCTTGACATATGATGTTGCTGCTACAGGTGGTTGGAGTGTTGCTACAAGTGTTGCATATACTTATACATGTGTTGGAAGCATTGTAGTTGTTGCCACATGTTTTTAGATGTTGTTGTATATGCTGGAGGTGCTTCTACCAGTGTTGGAGGTAGTTGGATGACATGATGTCGTTGCTGCAGGAGTTGGAGATGTTGCTACATGAGTTAGAGATGTTGCTAGAGGTGTTGTTGGTGTTTAGATAGGTTGTCATTGGTGGTTGAATTGCTACTACAGGTGTTGCATTTGCTTCTACATGTGTTGGAAGCATTGTAGATGTTTCTACAGGAGTTAAATATGTTGTTACAGGTGTTGGTGGTGTTTAGACAAGTTCTCAGTGTTGCTTGAGGAGCTGTAGATGTTGGTCTTGGTGATCAAGTCGGTAGATGATCAAGTTGGTAGACTAGGGACTTCTTGTCACTGATTTGTTACAGGCATCCTTAGCCTATGTCATCAGTTCTAAACTTTTCATAGAGGCTTGGAGGTGTTTCCAGGAGATGATAAAGGTGTCTAAGAAGGTTGGGAAGGTTCTAAGATAACTTGGTTGTGTTTTTCCTTATCCTCTTCCCTAGTCACATGGATGATGGGTTATGATAGCAACTGAAAGTCTCTAGTCACTGGAAGACAAACCTGTGGGAGTGAATAATGAACCTTGTTTGGATTTTTCCATTTTTGTGCATGTGAATGATATTTTTGATGAGTTTTTCTCTACATTCCTCGTGCAACTCAAATAATTTGTGTATTTTCATGACATTCTTGTTAGGAACTTTTCGACATATGGTCAGAAAAGTTCATGGGGCCTCTATAAGTTAATCAAAGTTGGAAATATCAAAAGGAAAGTGGAGTTAGTGGCTTGATCAAGTCAATGAGTTGAATCCTGATCAAATCAAGCATATGAACATAGTTTGTGGAGCTTAGTTGTTCTTGGTAATTATTGAATTGAGAACCTCAGTTTATTTATATATTGGAGGAAGATCAATGCTAGTATGATTGATTCTCTTGAATGTGGAGTGAGAATGAGTTTGGGGAATTGTGTGAAAACTGTGGGAGTTGTATTATGTAGAATTTTTGAAGCAGTTTGCAGGTGTTGCAATAGTTAGCTAAAGTATGTTTCAACAAATATTTTGTATAGTTAGTGAGGAAGTTATTAGAGTTTGATTGTAGGATTTTTTGGAGAGATTGTGTTGCAGCCTTTGGTGATGAAGTTTTTGTTGTAGTTTTTTTTCATATTTTATGTACCTTGATGAAATGTTGTTGTAGTGCTCAAGTTGAGCAGTTCTCGGTTCCAATATGAAAATGTATGAAACGCGAACCACATAGAGAAGTGGAGCTAGGTGATTCCAACAAAATCAATATAAGTGAGAAGATTCCTCAATCCAATGGTGGTTGGATAGTTTGAAAAAAATGGGAGAGGCTCATTGTTCATGGTGGCTTCTAGCAGATCAGAGTCTATAGAGTTGATTGATAGTTCAGGAGTAACCAGATGAGGATATTTTATCATGGTGGCCTTCAATGAATGGCAGTCTGTATATCAACATGAGAAAGATTCTCCATTTTATAGTAGACATGTATATCTCTATGTAAATAATTTTCTTGACTAATAAAATATTTGAGCAGAACAACAACAACGGGTGGTTTTTTCCTTGAAGGGTGTTTTCCACCAGAAATATGTGTGTCTATTGTGTTGACTGATTTCATGGTTTTACTTGTGTTTGAAGCTCTGATTTTTTCTTATGTGCTTCAATTTCTGCATGGTTTAAAAGAATAATAATTTGGAGAAAAAATTTATAAGTGCCTTCACTATTGATTCCGCACCCCCCCCCGCCCTCAATAGTCACCTAGTTTCCAACAATTGGTATTAGAGTGGGGCTCTCAGTTACAGCTTGACCACTGGAGAGAGGATCTTGGATTCTTCAGAAGATTTTTGCAAATTTTTTAAAATGGATAAGAAAGGAATTCCAATGCTTCATAAAGGTAAATTTACAACCTGCTGAGTGAATTTGGATTCATATTTTTTGTCCATTGATGAAGATATTTTACTATTAGTTGAGTATGGAATTAAAGATGAATCTAATGATTTGGAAAAAATATTATTTTTCAAAATCTAATAGCATGTATGTGAGACACTATGAAATTGAAAAATAGATGTTTTACATGTTGCAGAATTTGTATCTAGGAGGAAAATTATAGATTTCAGAGATGGAGAAAAATGCCAAAGATTCAACACATATTGTAGTGATAAATCAAGTCTCCTCACAATATGAAGATGAAGGTCCTAGTGATAGCAGTGATGGATCAAGCATCAATTGAGACGAATAACAAGTTGAGATTAGTAGCAAAGATGAAGATAAAACTAAGATAATGGCACTATAAGAAGAGATTTAAAGGCTCATGGCTGAAAATAAAGATCAACAAATGTTGTTGAAAATGTTGGATGAAAGGTAATGTGCATTAAAAGAAGAAATTTCATATCTAAAAACTTAGCTGGAAGAAAGAAGAAAAATAAAAAATGGAATGAGGAAGTAGTATAAGGAGTTGGAGGATGAATGCCAAAACTTGAAGGCTGAAGTAATTTCTGCAAGAAAATAATTAGAGCAGCACATATCTAGTGCTCAAGCATAAACAAGAAAATCTCAAAATGTTGGAGTAGCTAGTGGTAGCAAGAAAATGGAGAATCATCAGCAAAATCACCAGCCATGCAAGAAGCAAAAGAATAAGATAAGGATGCCAAAGAAGAAGAATAGAATTGGAAAATGTTACAAGTGTGGAGTTCTTGGACATATAGCAACAATTTGTAGTTATGAAGAGTTAAATCTCTCTTATCAAAAGGAGAAGCCAAAGGAGAAACCACATCAAGCTTGGATGCAAAGAAGATCTCCATCCATTAGGTATAATAATCCTTTTTATGGTTACTGTTTCTCATGTAATGATTTTGTCCATAGGGTTATTGACTGTAGGGCACATGCAAGGAATAAAAATCAGATTAGTAGAATATATCAATCTATTCATCAGTTTCTTGGTCACATTAGATGTTTTGTGCGTGACAATATTGGCCATAATACCAAGATTTCAAGTTTCCCATGTTTTATAGGAGATGTAATCAAAAAGAGGATAGTATGCAAGGACAATCCCACAAGAAGAATAAGAATCAGAAGATGAAAGTATATTGGAGGAGAAAAGAGCAGCAAGGAGCTCCCATTAAAAACTAAGGCATGCATGGTCTCAAGGGGAACATATGGTTGCATCATGAGTTGCATGAAGATTCTTGTATGTGCAGCCATATATGAAAGAGTACTTGAAGACAAATCTGCATATTGTAGGAGATGCATGTGTTTAGGGGGAATTCATGAGGTTTAAAGTGTATTTTCATGTCAGGTCTATTTCTATTTCAATTTGATTTTAGTTGGATCAGCCATGTACATTTGTTACTAATGGTTTTTGGAGCAGTTGCATGTTGAATTGTTGTTAATGTCTTTAGAGGTATGGTTCTTATGTGCATGATCAAGGTGTGATGGAGGATCACACAACTAGGGGGAGAATTTGTGCTTCCAAATGGATTTGGAGAGTGTTGATGCATATGTATTTGAAATTTATTTGATGCATGGTGATTTTTATTGTTGATGCCACACTTTGCTAGTTAGACGAGATAGTATGGTTGCATGGAAAAATTGGTGTGCTACTAGTGTTCTCATTTCTAGACCATAGTTATGACATGATTTATTATATTTTTTGTTTCCATGGAGATAAAATGATATGTTGGAGTTAGTTCATCTAGAGTATGCATATTATTGCTTATGTTTTCATTTCTAAATGAATCATGAATGTTGTTGATATGTGTTAGAGGGTTAAATCATATGTTATTATTGCATGGAGAGAGAGTATGATGCTACTTATGATGTGTTAGATATTCATATGTTTGAGACATGTTGTTTTATATTGTTGATTATATGTGGAGAGAATGTTGTTTCTCATGATTTTTTGGTATGATGGGTATTGATGCTTGGTTTTTTCTCTCATGAGGGGAGAGAATGTGATGATGGTTTGAGATTGAGGAGATGATGAATCTATGTTGTTGATGGTGTTATAATGCCAAATCTTTTGATAGTATTGTTGTTGCTTAGTGCTTATTGGATATTTTCATATTGGCCAGACATTGATGTTGCTAAAGAGATTACATGTATTGGATCACATGATGTTATTGATGCTATTACTACCTATTGATGTGTTTCTCATGATTTGAGTTGATGAGATATTATGTTGATGGTTGATGAGTCTCATGATGATGAGGATATGTATTTGTTGTTACACTATGACATATTGTTATGTTGTTTCTTTTAGTTGACATTATTGGTTATATCTATGTGGATCTTGGTGGTTGCTATTGGTTATCATAATTTTGCTGCAAAATATTCATTGATGGGATGGTGATGGCCAAAGTGTTGAGTGTCCATGCACTAGCATATGGTTTTGATAATGATCTTATTGTTGTTTCTACACATTGAGATCCTATGTATTTTCTTATGGAGGACATATATTTGATGCATATGCTATATATTCCATTTTTATTTCTACTGCTATATGGAGCATATATTATTGCTCATTGATGCCATATACTCATGTTATTTCACGTTTTGGGCATATATAGAAGTGAGCCATTTTTTGAATATGTAAAAGACATGTACTTTCATTATGTCATCTCTTGGGTGTACTTCTCATGGAGAGACCCATGGTGTCTAGTATGATTTATCATTATATATCTATGGGTCAATGGGTGTCCAAGTCATGTTCTACTTTGTATATGTTTGATGTAGCCCCACTACATTGGATGCATGATGTAAACATGGGTCCATAGAAGTATTGGTTGATGATAGGTGTAGAGGAGTCATGTTTCAATCTTATGTACTTATCATAGCCATGCATTTGCTCCATGAAGCATTGTATTATATTGTAATTCATTGTATATCTTGTCTGAATTCAGCTGGAGTCAAGGCTTATGAGGAGTAGTCTCTTGCACTTTGTAAGGAGGCTTATTGTAGTAAGAAGATGTGTTTCTTTAGTAGAAAAGTGTGTGTATTTGTAGCTTCATTACATGCTTAGGGGGAGAATGTTCCATTTTCATAGATTACATGACAGTGGCTAGAGAGATGTTTGGCAGCTGAGCTCCTTGCTTCACATCTCATATTATGGGAGATACATCTTTCTGTTGCATTCGTATGGTGTTGAGTATGATAGGGGGAGAACTTCTCTCATCTAGCACATTATTGGAATTGTCTTCAATGGCCCTTTTCCATTGATGTCAAAGGGGGAGACAACTTGGATGGATGGAGATCAGCTTTAGAGTTAAAGCTTTAGTTTTTGGAGAGTATATGGAGATCAACTTCAGATGTTGGATTGAGGTTGACATCAATGCCAAAGGGGGAGTTTGTTGGCATTTATTTCAATGGGGTCTTGGTGATGTTCATCATATGCCTATGTTTACGTCATGATGTGTGATGAGTTTTTGGTTGTTGGAGTGTTCAACTTGATGGTCTTGTTGGTTGGCATTGATGTCAACATACTTATGACATAGTGGAGGTGATTTGGAGGTTGAATAGAGATTGTTTCAAGCAATCTTATGATTTCCTTGTCATATGATGTTGCTGTTGTAGGTGGTTGGACTGTTATTAGAGGTGTTGCATATTCTTCTACATGTGTTGGAAGCATCAGAGTTTTTGCCACGTGTTGAGATGTTGTTGCATATGTTGGAGGCAGTTTGATGACATGATGTTGTTGCAGGAGTTGGAGATGCTTCTACAAGAGTTAGAGATGTTTCTACAGGTGTTGGTGGTGTTTATACAGGTTATCATTGGTGGTTGAATTATTGCTACAAGTGCTGGTGGTGTTTAGATAGGTTGTCATTGGTTATTGAATTGTTGCTACAGGTGTTGGTGGTGTTTATATATGTTGCCATTGGTGGTTGAATTATTCCTACAGGTGTTGCATATGCTTCTATATGTGTTGTAAGCATTGGAGATGCTACTGCATGAGTTAGAGATGTTGCTACAGGTGTTGGTGGTGTTTAGATATGTTGTCATTATTGCTTGAGGAGTTGGAGATGTTGGTCTTGGTGATGAGGTTAATAGACTAGGGACTACTTGTCACTAACTTATTGTAGAAGTCCTTGGGCTATGCCATCAATTGAAGACTTATCACAGAGGCTTGGAGGTGTGTCTAGTACATGATGAAGGTGTCCAACAAGGTTCAGTAGGTTTTAGGCTGACTTGGTTGTGTTTTTCCTTATCCTCTTCCCTAGTCGCATGGACGATGAGTCACCGAGCGACTAAAAGTCTCCAATCACTAGAGGATAGGGCTATGGGAGTAACTGAGGATCTCTAGTCTTGTTTTTCTAGTTTTGTGTGTCTGGCTAAGCTTTTTCCCAACTTTTTCTCCGCATTCGTCGCCTAACTCAGCTAATTTTGGTATTTTGGTGACATTCTTGTTTTTAACTTTTTGGCATATGGTCAGAAAAGTATGTGGGGCCTATAGAAGTTAATAAAAATTGAAAATATCAAAAGGAAAGTGAAGTTAGTGGCTTGATCAAGTAAATGAGTTGAATCTAGAACAAGTCAAGCATATGAATAGAGTTTGTGGAGCTCAGTAGCTCTTGGTAATTATTGAGTTGAGCACCTCATTTCATCTATATATTGGAGGAAGATAAATGCTAGTGTGATTGATTCTCTTGAATGTGGAGTGAGTATGAGTTTGGAGAATTGTGTGCAAATTATGGGAGTTGCAGAATTTTTAAAGTAGTTTGTAGGTTTTGCAGAAGCTAGTTGAAGTATGTTTCAACCAATATTTTGTGCAATTAGTGAAAAGGTGATTAGAGTTTGATCGCAGGAGTTTTTGGAGAGATTTTGTTGCAGCCTTTGGTGATGAAGTTTTTGTTCTATTCTTTTATTCATATTTTATGTGCCTTGATGATATGTTGTTGTAATGCTCAAGTTGAGGAGTTCTTCATTCCAATATGAATATGTATGAAATTAGAACCACATTAATAAGTGGAGTTGGGTGATTCCACTGAAATCAATATAAGCGAGCAATTTTCTCAATCCAATGGTGGTTGGATAGTTTGAAAGAAATTGGGTGAGGCTTATTGGTTGTGGTGGCTTCCAAAAAATTGGAGTCTATAGAGTCGTTGATAGGTCAAGAGTAACTAGGCGAGGATCATTGATCGTGGTGGCCTTCATTAGATGGTATTCCATAGATCCACATGAGAAAGAGTCTTCGTTTTATAGTAGCCATGTATATCTCTATGTAAATAATTTTCTTGACTAATAAAATATTTGAGCAGCGTAGTACCAGTAGGTGGTTCTTTTCCATGGAGGGGGTTTTCTACTAGAAATATGTGTGTCCATTGGGTTTATTTCTTTCATGGTTTTACTTATATTTGATGTTCTAATATTTTTTTGTGATTTAGTTTGTGCATGGTTTAAAAGAATAATAATTTGTAGAAAAAATTTATAAGTGCCTTCACTACTTATTCACCCCTCCTCTTAATAGTGATCTATTTTCAACCACAATTCAGATACTTCATTTTTTAGTGATTTTAAAGACTTGGCAAAGCTTTCCATATCAAAATAATCTTTCTCTTTAGCTTTAGTGGAGGAGGCTTTAGCTTTCTTATCAGTGTCTTTGGAGTCTTTAGAATCTTCAAGATATTTGATAGCTCCAATAGATTGCAAGTCTTTCTCTAAAAATATTGCTTCTGAAAGGTTTAAATCCAATGTTTCCTTTGTATCTCTTTTAACAAACATGGAAATATTTGTAGGCAAGGCAGTTGTGTAATATTGTTTTCTAATTGAATCGTATGGTCGAACATATGTGGGGAACTTATTTAGTAAATGGGTAAACCTTTGATTGAATTCCTTTACTTTCTCCTTGTCCCCCATATTGAGATTCCTAATCTCTTTTAATAACATGGTGGTAGTCTTATCATTGGAAAATTTATCTAAGAACAATTTCTTGAAATCCCTCCAACTGTGGATTGAATTAGGTGGAAGATTATGATACTAGATCGATGCTCTACCTTATAGAGTGTATGGGAAAATTCTACAAGAAACATCATCAAATCATACCTCAAGCATTCACAAATGCAATAGAAGTCATCAATATGGTCCTCAAATTTCGTCTTCTTATCAAGATCAAACTTTGAAAGAAACATTTTTGGGCGTTTAGGGATACAATGGAGATCTCCCGGAAGAGAAAGTGGCCCTTAGGCCATCCAATCCAACTATTCATCAACCATTTTTTCTTCTTCCTCTTATTCTCCTTCTGAATTTGAAGAGTCTTCTCCCTCACCGTTTAGGTCTTTGTTATAATCTTGTTGTTCTCCTTGTCCCGATTGTTCTCCATCAGAAAAATGAAAATCCTCCCATTCACCATCTAATTATTCCTCAATAGGTGGAAGTTACCCTTGTTGATTTATTCTTTCAGAAGAATAAACTAGCTCTTCAAGGGTTGCAATAACAAAATATTCCACTGAAGAAACTAATACATTGTTGTGGTTTGTTTCTTTCTTTATCAGCTTATGATGTAGAATAGCAGAAAAAAGAACTAGAGTTCTTGCAAACTAATGAGTAATAGGTTGGATTGTATGGAGTTGATCGTAAGTTACTTCAAAAGATTGTTCCTAAATTTAATGAGAATAATCTCTTGCCTCAAGATCACAAATTGGAGTGGAAGTCGGAATGTTACTGCCTTGCATATATGGTTGGTTGTTTGGATGAGGTGAACTGTCATCCATATAAATGCTTCCCTCCTTCTAGCACCAGAATATTGATGGTGTTTGACCAACCAAAATACAAGGTATATCCCCGATATGAAGTCCCAATTATACCTTACACCATTTGGTATAAGAGTCCCATCTGAAAGTACGATATGCCTTCCATTTACTAGTTGCAAAAGAGAGCAATGCACGTGTACTTTTGACTAAGAAAGAAAGTATGCCTTTTGAAATTGTCAATTGTAATATGTATCAAGGTTCTTTCACTGGAAGGGAACAAAAGTGAGACTTTAGAATTGAAATATTAGTACTAATCTAATAAAGAAACACACACATCATAAAAAGAATTGTTAGTCATCAAGCGAAATAATTCATGTAGATGAAACAATCATGAAAACAAATACAACACATATTCAATGAGATGAGCACCAAAGCCACTGAAATAGTTCAATTTTTTTAGCACATATGAATACCAATATATACCCCAAGAATTCAAATAATAGTCTCAAAACATTCATGATATATGCATGAAAATGCATTGGCTCAAAAGAGCTTCAAATATTAGCCAAAAGTTCCAAGATACATTAATACAATGAATACCACTAGTTCCAATAGTGGAGTGTTAAGCCACTTATTTCTCTCTAAAAGGACTATCTTCCTTTCTAATGTTTGGATGGAGAGACCAATGTTAAAATTCCTCTCTTATATTAATGAGGCCTTATTTATAATAAAATGAATGATCTTTCATGTCCTTATGACTTTTGAACTTCCTCATGACTCTTAGACTTCTAATATGACCTTTGGACTCTATATGATTTTTGAACTTCTAGGTAACCTTTAGACTTCTATGAGACTTTTGGAATTATCAATTTGGCTCTTTTTTCCATATATGACTCTTGGAACTCCACATATTTACATTTGCAATCATTGTCAAAATTACATCATGATATCCACATAATCATGTGACGAAAATATGAAAAGTCAACAATATTGATGTCTTCGACTCATGGTGACTTGTACACAAGGTTCTTTGATCAATGACAACACTAATACTATATCTCCAATACTTGTAATGGATACTGCATTGTTGTAGCCATATACTCTCCAAAGGATCTTGAGAGATATTTGAGTCTTCACAAGTCACTTTGATCATCATGATCCTTTATTCTTTCATTTATCACAAAATGATGCCTTTGCTTCAAAATGCTTCCTTGGGCAACATTTTTCATCAAATATCCTTGCAGATCTTTGTCATGATCCATCAAACACATGCAGATGTAGATCACTCATGACAAGCAAATATTAGCCTAAAAATCTCCTATTTTATCGTGATTTAGCAAATTTACTGTCTATAGATCAACAGTGTGTCAATGGAAGAGAAGGAAGTTTTTTGGGCACAAGGCACACTTGCAAGAGATAAGGAGGGCCTTCATTAATCATTAATGATGTGTTTTGCACTCAACTAGAGGAGGAGGCATGATGGAGGGTGCAGGTAACAACAACAAGAGATAAGGTGCATGATTGTTCATTATGAATGTGTTGTGATCTTCTAAGGGAATTAAGGAAACAAGTAGGGTGTAGGGTGCAGGAATAAGGAACAAGGGAGGACTCAATTCCCACTGAGAGTACTAAATGTGCTCAACTAGGATGTAGAGGCTAAGGCTGGGCATAGGGCACAGGAACAAGGAACAAGCAGGAGGGGTTGTTGACTAGGAGCACAATGTGCATTGGAGGAAAGCTTTATAGGTGTAGGGCACAATCACAACTGCCAAGGGGGGATCCTCTAAGCCTTGAGAGTGTGTAGTGTGCTCTCTTAGCCTAGAAGACAAGCTTTCAAAGTCAAAAAATTGTCTAAGTCTCAAACGGTGAAACCTTGAAAAACACACTAAGTTAGGAGAAAAAAAGTACGACACATATCAACTCATTAGTATAACTTATACAGAGTGCGAAACCAAGATGTATACATCAAAAATCCAGTTCTCAAACACTCACCAAGTATAACAGACCAAGTTTGTGCAGTTGTGACCAAAAGTGTCGTTTTCTCACCATAAATTGTACTATGACCCTAAAGTGCATTATTTTTATTCTTGATAATGCAACGACACTTATAAAGGAACATGTACACTTAGCATATGTGTAGAAACGAAATGGAACTTGATGACCAAAAGCAACACTTCACATGACAAAGGGTATTTTCCAAAGTTTGAATATAACAAAAATTTGAGGGATGTTGCAACAATGACAATAGATTGGAAAACATTCATGGAAATTACTTCAATGTTGGTTCAACTAGGGAAAGAATAAACATTGCCTGAAAGAAAATTCTTCTACCATTGTTAGAAAACATTTAATAATTGTCTCTCATGATTCCTCAAAATCTTCTCTTACACAGCCAAGTGTCATTACTAAAACACATATTAGCTCTTGGCCTTGTGTGGAGACAATTCTAACATCTCCAACTACCACAATTTAGTTTAATATTGAGGAAATCCTACCAATAGAATTATTTTATAGACCTCATCATAAGGCCATTTTGAAGAAGAGAATGAAGAAAAGGAAGGTTGCTTATACACAGATGTTGACAAAAAACATTGCTTCAGGGCCATCCTCGTTGGAACTAGTTTGGAAAGGAACATCAATGGCTCCTGATTAAGAGCTTGAAAAAATAAATCAATATGCAGGATATTATGCTTCTATCAGTGTAGATAAATAATCTTGATTCATAGAATTCATTAGGTAAAAATATGAAAGAATTCAATAGCTAGAATAGGCATCTTTATAGTTTCAAGCATAAATACAGGCACAAAATACCTTGGTTAGAAGTTCATATGAGTATGATATTGAGGAGAGAGATGAAAAGATAAAAAAATCTATAGTAGAAGATTAATAAAATTGAGAATTGAGGTAGGTTCTTTAGATCTTGTCAAATTCAAGCATGAATCTAATGAATTAAATCAACAAATTTAGCACAAACAACAACTCCTCTACAATAAGTTAAGCATGATACAAACTCAAGACAAGTTGGTTAACTCTTTTGTTGATGAATATATTGATATTTAAATCCAATATGATGAAGCTAATCATACATTGAATGAGATTTTGCAATGGAAAGGAGACCCTAAAATATTCAATCCAAACATGCCTAGAATTAATGAGATGAAAAAGTTTACATCTCTTCAAACTTGGAAGGATAAGGTATGTTTGGTTAGAATATTGGTGAATGATGTTGAAAGGCTTTCTAACTCAGTTATTCATTATCACCCAAACACTCAAGGAGGTGAGGATGTTATCAAGTGATGAAGAGGATCTTCCCCCAGAGGCATATATATTAAAAGAGAATTGGAAAAATAACAGGACAAAGTTCAGTAAAAGGATTGAATAATTAACAAAGGCAGATTTTGAATTGACTTGGGAATTTCTTATCAAACGACATGGTTACCTTCAATTAACCAAGTTTATTATTGAATAGTAAACTCAACTATTGTCATATTTTCAAGCTCAAGTATTCAATTGCCAAATGAACATAAGGCCTCATTATCCTCCTGAGTTGGCACCTCTTCTAGAACTTCATCAACATTGGAAAATGGCAACTTTATCCTCATCTATAGAAGTTCCTAAAAATTATTATTCCATTTTAAATTGTATCTAATGTATATTTCCTTATGGTTTGTTTTACTTTAATTGAGATAATATCAAACTTGTAATGATTCTCTCTTTTGTTTTGAAAAACTATTTAGGGGACCATGGAGCTTAGGCTAAAGGGTTTTGAAATTTTGCAAGAAAATATTTGTTACACTTTTATACTCTACCATTTCTTTAATATAAGATTTGGACCACTTTTTCATTCCACATCTATGAGGAGTAAAGCAGAATTGGTACTTCTATCAAATTTATTTTCTTTCAATTTATAATTGGAATCTTAGCTTATGTTTTACTACTTATGCTTATGATTAATTGATATATTGTCGTTTTTGATATATTGTTATATGTTGATTATATGTGTAAAATAAATGAAATTATATGTGAATGTTTTATGAAATTAATTCAATTAACTATTTAATTGAATTAATTTATCTTCAAATTGTTTCAATTCATGATATAACTTGTAAATATATATTTCTAGTAATATGTTATCTTTATTTTTCACATATAAATATTTCACCCAGGTTACTATTATTTATTATAGTTTAATTCATATTTCTATTTGTTGTCTTTATAAATTGTTACCGATCCATTCCTATTCCTTCTTTCTATCTTTCACATCTTCCAAATTTGCATTGCTAGAGCAATCTTTGTACGGGTAACTAGAAAAAATTCAAAACCAATTGGAACAACCAACCCAAATGGAAAAGAGTCTAACTTGGAGCTTTGACTGAGTGGTATCCCAAATGTTGATGAGGACAATTTTGGCCATCAACATTTTTGATGCTAGAAGGAGGTCATTACATTGTTAATGGCAAGAAGATCACATCAAAAAATTTCAAGCCATTCATAGAGTTCATCTCCACCCTTGACCTCTCCTCCAACTTCTATTTCTCCTTCATGATCACCTCCCCCATGATTTGAAATTGTTGATCCTTCTCACACACTTCATGGAACTATTCGAATACCTTCCAGTGAGGCTTCAGTCAATACATTGTTTTTTAGAATCTACACTCAGATATTCCACAATTTTCATCTTTGCTTTTTCGATGTTTCAAGTCTAGACCAAGACTCATCATCAGGACTTGATTTACAAAGGAGAGAGATAGTAGTGATAAATAAGGTTATGGTTTGAGATGTCAAGTATGTGAGCCGACCAACCTAATGATTTTGAATTAACAAGATTTTTTAATAAATTGTTATAATTTTTCGATATATTTAAAGCTCTTTTTAATTTTATTTACTATACATGGATAATTATTATAGTTTATTAATTGTATTAAGTTTTGTTTATATTTGATTAATTTTTTTTTACATGTTTTTAGTTACTAACGGGGATAATGTAATATTAATGTTGTGATTTAAGCTTATATGTTTGTTAATGTATTATAAAAAGTTTTTTATGGTTAGGATGATTTTTAATATTTTAATATTCCTATAATTTTTTCTAATATATTAAAGTTCTTTTAATTTTATTTATTATACATGTATATAATTATTATAGTTGTTTATTAATTGCTTGAGCTGAATTGTTTATGTATTAAGTTAACTAAGTTAAATTGACTTAGTTGGCTTAGGAAATTCAATTTGGAAGTCTATCCAGATTCATATAGAGTGATCCCTAAATTTTAGGGGCTCGGGTTGAGTTCTTTTGAGTTGTAATTAATTAACTCGATCTAATTGAGTTATAGTCAGTTAAACTAGTTCTCACTATTGGAGGAACTAGTATCAGGTCTAATAGTGGGGATGGGCACCAGTGCATCCTTAGTGCCACACCAGTTAACTAAATATTCACTCATAAATAACTCATGCATGTCATTTCAGAGGAAGACCCAGTTGAGATTAAAGTTAAGGGACTGTGTACTATCAGTTGTATAATTTTCCGAGTTCGTACAAATGGTGCATTCAATTAGTTGAGGGCCTATGGATGGATTGCACAGTCATGGGTGGGGAATTTCCCAATTAAATATGGGCTAATTCTCTCAGAAATTGCGCAAGGAAGTAGTGGCTTGGCAAGTGGCAGAATTGGCTAAATGTTGGCTTGAGCTGGCATGTGAGGAAGAGAGATAGATTGTACTAGTGAAGGAATTATTTGGGTTGAACAAGCATTATATTTTCTTCTCATATCTTCTACTTAATGCAATATATATAGCTGGGGTTTTTAGTAGTTCTTTCCCCAAAGAAATATTGTGTTATGTGTGATTGAAATTCTTCCTTTTCTGCTTATTGTTTTCGTTGATCAATTTTGGTTTCTGCTGAAGAGTAGAGTATATTCTTGACTTATGTCTTAGTATATCACATAAGTTGTTGAATATAAAGAAAAAATCGACATGGTATCGGAGCTAAAGACAGTATAGAAGAGGAGAATTTGAGTTTGTTGTGAAAGTGAAATAAAATTTGCAATTTCATACTTCAGAGTATACCCTAGAGGTTAGCTCGAATTACATAGCTTGGAAGGACAGGATAGAGGTAGTGCTATAAGACAATGGCCTCAAGGAATTCATAGATCATGATATTTTGAAGCCTCCAGTATCTAATGCTAAATATTTGGAGGAATGGAGAAAGTGTGTGTCAAAAGCGAGAAGGATTATCCCGGAAGGAGTTCGAGATCATATTGTCTCGAATCTCCACATTAAGGACACTCCATTTGCAATGTGGAAGGCATTGATGGAATTGTTTCAAAATAGCGGTGATCATACGAAGTTGGCACTAAAGGAAAAACTTAGAATTTTTTTTTTTTTTTAACAAAGTCGGTTGCTATATTAATAGCTGAAAAAAAGAGGGGAGTCAGGGCTCCTGAGGTACATTAAGTGCTGAGGGCAGCCTGGATCAATGGAGTTACAAAACATATATCTCTCCTTGATCCTACTCCTACTTGTTCTGCCTTTAAAGACTTCTCAACTACTGTAAATTCTTACATATTGGAGCAACAAAAATTGACATTTGCAAATCATTTATAATCTATTTCTATATGACTAATGTGCCTTGCAATAGATTCCTCCAGCTTTTCATCCCCTTCTACCTGCTTGGCGCTTGAGGAACTTGGGGCTGCATTGTTGCGTTTATCCATCATGTATTTCAGTATCGTTATGGACTCTTCCGCGTGACTGCACCTGTTTGAAAAATGATTAAAATTTTCATGAAGGGAAGAGACCCTGGGCAAGAAGAGGTCAATTTCTGCTCGATATTTGTCATTAATAATGCGGTTCTAGTCTGCGATTCTTGTTTCCAAAATCCTTTGCTGGTTCTCTAAACACGCTGCTGGGCTCTGATTTCTTCCATCTCAACTTGCAGGTCTGCACAGTGCAAGCAGTCCTCGTTGCAAGCCATAGCTGATGTTGTGGATGGGGAGAATAGGGGGCAAGTGAGAATGGAGAGTGGTTGCCTAGTGTTATGGTCAGCAACTCAGGAAGCAAAAATCTTCTCGGATACAGGGGCGACAGAGGAGAGTCAGATTGCAACACAGTGCACAAAAAGCTTCCTGAGGACTTGGTAATTCCACTTGGAGACAGAGGCGGGGATGAGTGCGTCACAGAGAGGAACAATCTGGGGACAGAGCGCTAGAGTAAGGAGGAGGGAGAGAAGATATAAGGGGGGGCGGGAGAGGTGGGAGCCGGTCATGAGAAATGTGAGGAAATCCTGAGAGAGGCACGGGGAGGTCAGAGAACTGTCCTAGTTGGCCCGTGAAACTGGACTGAGAAGATAGAAACCAACAAATCTATTGAGATTGATGAGAGTTTTAGGGAGATCAATTCTATGCCATATTCCTATGCAGATTGCAATCTTGCTGAAGGCATGAGAGCTTTGATTCCAATTCTTTCTGTCAGTACTGTCCAATTTGGTGCTGAATAGATTGTTTCGGATCATGGCAAGGACTGATGGATCTCCTCGCAATTGCAACACAAGCTACCTACTGACCTTTCACACGCTCTATTGGCATATCTGTCGGCCTGCTTCTTGAGATTGTGAAGGATATGGTAATATTGCAGAACATCCATTGTCTGATGTAATAGTTGATTGTGCCTGTTGATTTGTTGGAGGAGGGTATTGGGCGAATCCTTCTGGTGAACCATGAGGTGGATGACAACAGAATAATCTCGAAAGATCTTTGTCGATTTTATCCCCAGTCTGCTTAAATGAGTTAGTCGTTGAAAGAGGGCTAACGCTTCAGCTCTGTTACTCGAGACCTTCCCTAGCCCCCATTCCTAATGGCAGATGTGGTTCCCATTGGCGTTGATGATCAATCCCCCTGCTCTGGCTGTACCTGGATTCATTTTAGATGCCCCATCAAAAAAAATATAGAAGCAGTTGCAATTTTTTATCCAGTTGGCGAACTCCTCTTCTTTTAATATGACTTTCCAGGAGTTAGTTTCCACCCTGTGTTTTTCATTCGCCATGCTACCTTTCTGTGCATTGTAATTTTTTTCTAGAATGTAACTTATAAAATCTCGCTCTTCCACACTATACATTGTTGCATCTATCTTACCTGTATTTTTTATTGAAATATTTTCCAGGGTGAGATTTTTGGCCTTGTTACAGATTATTCTTGTAGCTGAGCTCTTGTCTTGGAATATTTTCTTATTTCTTGCTAGCCAAATTTGCCATAGCAAGGTATAAGGGAGAGTGTTCCATACTCTCTTCGCCAGGTTACTTCTTTTTTCTTTCCAGGGGCAACATTTTCTCCAAATGTGGATTGCTTCAGCTATGGAGTGCTGAGGATTCCAAAGTAAGTTATCAGTGAAAGACAATCTTTTCCAACAATCAACAACGAAGGGGCATTCTACGAAGAGATGGTGCATCGTTTCTTTGGCGTTGTAGCATTTGGGACATCTGGATGGGCCGTTGATGCCTCTCTTTTTCAAGTTCTCTGCTGTTAAAATTTTGCCTTTCAGCAGAAGCCATATGAAAAATTTTATTTTTGGAAGTGCCTCTGACCTTCAAACTATTTTCCAGTGGTTCCATAAATTCATGGGAAAGGTGTTGTTGCATAGGTACTAGTGGCCTGCTTTGGCTATGTAATTTCTTCCAGTTGAGTCCCAACGAAATCCATCCCTCTCATTTTTCTTGATGGGAGCTTTACTGTGAAGGAGAGTTTGTAGATAACTTAGGCTAGGCTTTAATTCGCTGGGTATTTCCAGGAAGGACCACCCTATCCAGGTGTGGGAATGGGGATCCCAGCTAGAGATTTGATCCAGGTAATGTATACCCCTATTGTCCCAAGATTTTATCAGTTCCAATGTTGATACTAGCTCCCCCCCCAGGAACTTTAGAAATATTCTGAGTCATGAGAGGGATGGCCTTTTTGCATAACCGCCAGATTTTAGAGGAGTCTCTGTTGGGAATATTGGAGTCAAGAAGTTGCTACCTAGGGAAGTTTAGGTATTTGGTCTCCAGCACCCTTTTCCACCACGATGAGGGACCTGTTATGAACCTCCATACAAGTTTCCCACCAAAGGCCAGATTTAAGAACTTAGGTGACCTAATACCGAGACCTCCTCTGTCTTGGGTTTGGATGACATGTTTCCAGCTGACTAAATTAAAATTTCTTTTTTCGTTCTTCCCTCCTTTCCAAAGGAAGTGGAGTAGAACAACTTCCATTTTGTGGTGAAATATGGCAGGAGCTTGATAGAGAGATAAACCATAAAGGGGAAGAGAGGTGATACCTGACTTGAGAAGAATAATGTGGCCTGCTGGGTTGAGTCACAGTGATCCCCATTGCTGCACCTTCCTCTTCACCTTATCAATGATTCCATCCTAGGTTCCAGCCTTCAATGGACCTAGGCTCACTCGCATGCCCAGGTAAGAGAAATGGGTCCACTCCAGATTCCATGTGACACCAAATATATTTGCGATACTATGGATAACCTGATTTGAAGTGTTCCATCCATATATACAGCTTTTAAGCTGGTTGACCAAGCCTCCAGAATACCTCATAAATTGGTCAAGGAGTTTCTTCAACTACCTTGCTATTGTGGTGGAGGCTCCTCCAATTAATAAGGTATCATCAACAAAATGTGAATGATTGATGTTCTTGGCTTCATTCCCGAATTTGACTCCAGTTATAAGGCCCACTCTCCTATTGTGGTCCAGAGCTTGACTGAAGGATTCTGCCATGAGGATAAAGAGATAAGGGGAGAGGGGGTAGCCTTGTCTCTGACCCTGAGAAGATTGAAATGCTTCACCTGGTCTGCCATTGATCAGGGGGGAAATCCAGGGCCCAAAGATGCAAGCAACTATAATATTAATGAAGGGCATCTCGAACCCCATATGTTTTAAGACAACTATAAGGAAGGAGTACCTAACTCTATCAAAGGCATTAGCCAGGTCAAGCTTGAGGACAAACCCTTTTTCCGTCCTCGAGAAGCTCGAATGTATGACTTCTTAAACAAGAAGAATGGAATCATTGATTTTCCTATTAGGCAAGAAACCTCCTTGATTTTCAGAGATCAAAGAGGGAAGGAGGGATTTAAGTCGAGAAGCTAGAATTTTGGACATAATTTTATAGGAGGAGTTGCAGAGGGAGATGGGTTGGAATCTGGGAAGAGAAGAAGGTCGATTCTCTTTGGGGATGAGGGCAAGAAAGGTGGCATTGGTGAACAAAAAACTTAGAAATATTAATATGGAGAAGGGTGACTCAGTTCTGAAGTACTTGACCAAGTTCACACAATGTCGGGATGACCTTGGAAGTGTTTGGATTATTGTTTCCAAAGATGATCTAGTGAGCCTAGCACTTCTAGGACTTCCCAAGAGCTGGCACAATTACCTAGACTTTTTAATGGGAGGGAGAAACCACGAGAGTGGGAGTAGTTATGTTCCAACTTGGTACAGGAAGAGATTTGGTAGAACACCATAGACAGATCCTCATCAAATCATCATGATGAGGAGAATTGTGTCTTGTCGAGTAAGGCAAACAAAGGGAAGGGGAAGTCATTCCATTCCAAATCAGATTCTTGTCATGGTGATAAGAATAAGGACATGTCAAAAGTAATTTTCTTTCATTGTCATGATCTAGGACATTTTTCCACAAAGTGCCTGATCAAGAAGGCCAGTAAGAAGCCCTCAAGAGTAGCGGCAGGTGGGGTTCTTGCTTCACAAGTCAAACTAGACTTTACCCTCATTGCTTGTATGGTGTCATCGATGATGGGTACTATCTGGCACTTGGACAGTGGAGCTTCTTTCCACATGAATGGTAACAAAGAGCTCTTCAGTAACTTGAAGGAGAAGGATATCTAGATGCATATCGAGATGGGTGATGATGGGAGGTATAGCGTACCAAGATCAGTGTAGTTACCTTTTAGAGGGAGTTAGGTTCTCCCCTATCTTTGTGAGATGTTATCTATGTTCCTGTTTTGAATAAGAACTTGGTATTTGTTTCCATGTTGAAGGATAGAGGTTATGATGTGATATTTAGTAATGGAAAGTTTTTCCTTTGTCACATAGCCAAAGGACAGGTGAAGAGGATAGGGTTTCGAGTGAAGAATCTCTACAAATTGGAGGTAGAAGATTGTGTTACCTTGAGAATGAAAGTAGAGAAGGTGCAGAGCTAATACATTGGTGAGTTTTGGTATAGGAGGTTGGGTAACTTGCACCATGGCACTTTGAAGATCATGCAACAAATTTCTATTGGTCTTCCTAAGGGTACACTACAGCAGGTAAACACATGCAAAGGGTTTACATTGGGAAAATGTATCCAATCTTCCTTTCATGACAAATACAGTCGAGCATAGGCGATCCCTAATCGAGTTATCTCAGATGTGTGTGGACCACTCTCGATAGTATCCACAACCAAGAACAAGTATTATGTTATATTTTTTTATGATTTTTCTCATGTTAGATGTTATTCATGCAGAAGAAAGATCAAACTTTTGCAAACTTTTGTTAATTTAAAGCACCATTCGAGAAAGATATTGACAAGAAAGTTAAATCTCTCATGAGTGATAAAAGTGGAGAGTATGTGTCGAATGAGTTCAAAAACTTCTGTGCATGAGAAGGCATTCGATGGGAGTTGATAGCACCTCATAACCCACAATAGAATGAGGTGGCTGAAACGAAGAAATGAAGCATTGTAGGAGTGGCACGGGCCATGTTGCATGATTAGGGCCTAGCATTACACTTGTGGGCTAAAGCATGCAACACAACTATTTACTTGCAGAGTAGAAGACCTCATCAAATTCTTGGGACGAGTACACTAGAAGAGGTTTTTTCAGGGAATAAAATAGATATGGGACACTTCAACATTTTTGGTTCATTAGTCTACTTCCATGTAACCAAAGATGCACAGAAAAAGCTTGAACCAATAGTTGAGTTGGGGATATTTGTGGGGTACACTGATATAACTCACAACTATCAGGTGTACCTTCCAACCAATCGGATGACAGTAGTTCGTAGAGATGTAAATTTTAATGAAGAGAAGGCCATGAGATGTTCCCTCGAGAGGGAGCTTCAGCTACATGGGGATGAGGAGTGTCTAGCTCCTAAGGAGGAGCCTCGGGATGATGTGGAGTAACCACATGCAAAGAATCGGGGAGTGGATACACCCATTCATGCAGAGTCTTATAGATATGGGAGAAAGCGCACTAGAAAGGCTAACAAGTTATTACATGATGCTCAAGAAAATGTGTGGGCACCCACATCAGAGCATAGGAAGAGGAGGTCACTAGAGAGATGCACTAGCTACATTGCTCTGATGAGTAGATGTGTAGAGACTAAGACATCCTCTTTTGAGGAAGCAGTGCAACAACCAGTTTTGGTTGATGCCATGGTTGAGGTGTATGACTCGATGTGATCCTAAGACTGGCAGACAAGTCAATGGTGGGTTCCAGATGACTTTAGAAGGTAAAGCAAGTAGTGGATGGTAGTGTGGAGAAACACAAGGCTAGGTTTGTGGGCAGAGGGTTTTCTCAGGTGGAGGGGATTGATTATGATGAGACTTTTTCTCCTGTTGCAAGATACTCATCAATCAAATCCATTCTAGCACTATTAGTGCAGATGGGATGGAAGATACATCATATGGATGTAAAGAAAACATTCCTCAATGGCATGATTAAGGAATAGGTGTATATTAAGTAGCCTGAAGGATTTGAGACCTTCAACAAAGAGTCACATGTGGGTCGACTCAAGCGAGCATTGTATGGACTGAAGCAAGCACCCCATGCTTCGTACACTAGGATCGATAGTTATTTCACCAGGTTGGGCTTCAACAAAAGTCAAGAAGATGTGAATCTTTACCATATTGTGGTTGAAGTTAAATTATTGATTATTGTTTTATATGTTGACGATTTGATTCTGACAAGTGATGATAAGTTGATCAAGTCTTGCAAAAAGCATCTTGAAAGAGAGTTTGAAATGAAGGACTTGGGGTTCATACACTAATTTCTTGGTATGAAAGTATGGCAAGGTGATGAGGAACTTTTTGTCTCTCAGGGGAAGTATGCCAACGAGATACTCAAAAGGTTCCACATGTAGATCAATAAACCCATGGAGACTCCTCTAGCAAGTAACTGGAGGAAGGAGGATTCTATTTTTGGTGAAGTATTGGAGGTTACTATTAACAGGGATCTTGTGGGTTCACTCATGTATTTGGTGAACACATGACTGGACATGTGTTATGAAATTAACCAACTTAGTCAAGCAATGGTTAAGCCAACCAAGTTGTATTGGAAGGCATCCAAACATGTCTTAAGATACCTCAGAGGCACTACTTAGTATGGTTTATGGTACATACAAATAGAGGGAGTGAATCTTCAAGGCTTCATAGATGCAGATTGGGAAGGGAGTCTATCTGATAGGAAGATCACATCGGGTGGGATCTTCAGTATTGGGTCAAAAAAAAATTTTGGTACAATAGGAAATAGAGATCATTTGCACTCAGTTCAGTAGAAGCAGAGTACATGGTTGCTAGTCAAGCAACTTGTGAGGCTATCTGGATGAGGAAGATTCTTGTTGGTTTATTTGGTTAGCAGATGGATCAAACTATGATTTACTGTGACAAATAGAATTGTATCAAACTCTTTGAGAATCTAGTTTTTCATGATTGGTCCAAGCATATTGATATTTGGTATCATCATCTTTGAGATTGTGTGCAGAAGAGAATTATCTTGTTGGAGTACATTCCCACAGAGGAGCGGGATGCAGATATTTTGACAAAGTCCTTGTCAAGATGAAAATTTGAGTTTCACAGAGGTAGGATCAGAGTAGAACATAATCCCTTTCTTGTTGAGAGGGAGTGTTAAAAATAGCAACAAGAAATTCCAACTTAATTTTTCCTGGAATTAAATTGAGAATTAAATTGAAATTATATTCTTATAGCAACTTGTAATAGTTAACTAGTTTATATTGATTTAGTTGGCTTAGAAAATTTGAGTTGGAAGTCAATCTAGATTCATGTAGAGTGATCCCTAAATTTTAGGGTCCCAGGTTTATTTCTTTTGAATTGTAATTAATTAACTCAGTCTAAATGAGTTATAGCCAGTTGAACAAGTTCTAACTATTGGACGAACTAGTAGCAGGTCTAGTAGTGGGGACGGGCACCAGTGCATCCTCAGTGCCACACCATTTAACTAAATATTCACTCATAAATAACTCATGCATGTTAGTTCAAAGGAAGACCTGGTTTATATTAGATTTTAACAATAGTGTACTATCAATTATATAATTTTCCGAGATTTATAGATGGTGCATGAAATTAGTTGAGGTCCTATGGATGGATTGTGTAGTCGTGGGCAGAGAATTTCCCAATTAAATATGGGATAATTTTCTCAGGAATTGCGCAAGGAAGTAGGGGCTTAGCAAGCAGCAGAATTGTCTAAGTGTTGACTTGAGTTGGCTTATGAGGTAGAGAGATCAATTGTACTAGTGTAGGAATTGTTCGGGTTGAACAAGCATTGCATTTTATTCTCAAATATTCTAGTTAATGCCATATAGATAGTCGGGGTTTTTAGCAGTTTATTTCCCTAGAGAATTATTGTGTTATGTGTGATTGAAATTCTTCCTTTTCTGCTTATTTTTTTCATCGATCAGTTTTGGTTTCCACTGAAGAGTATAGTATATTATTTTCTTGTGTCTTATTATATCACATAAGTTGTTGAATCTATAGTAAATATCTACACAAATGAACTAGTAGATCTTAAGAAACAAGTTACTGAGGAATATTCCTCTAGAAGACCTTTTAGACCTTTTAGAAGGACACAAAAGACTCCCCATCTGGCTCAAATTTATGTTATATAAGAAGATAAAGAAGAAGAGGAGGAAGAAGAAAAAAAAATTGAAGAGGAAGAAGAAGGAGAAGTAACATTTGCAAATGCTTCTTGCGATTTTAGGTGTTCTTTTTCATATGACAGAGAAGAAGATTCCCTTCCTATTACTACCAAAAGAAAATTCTTTACTATTACATCTATTTCAAATCAAAGTCCTGCTACAAATACACCTTCATTAAATAAGGTTTGACCTGCAACCTCCAGTGTTCCAACAAAGAAGAATCCTACACAAACTCTTGGTTCCCAACCCCCTATCACTAAAAGTGCCACTTTAGATAAGTTTGCTCCTAACACTTTTGGAATTTCTTATAGTATAGAATATAATATTATAGAATATATGAAGAAAACAAAGGCTAATATTTCACTTTACGAGGTCATTCAACTTAAACAACAACAGAAAAAAATATTAAATGGTTTAAATGCTACTTCAAATTATCCTCTACCAACTATTGTTGTAACTACTAAGACTACAAATACCAAAACCAAGTCAAATTATCCTTCATCTTCTGACAAAATGAAATAAACAAATGTGATCCTTATAGGAAATAGTTCTAACTTTCATACCCCACCTTTTTATGTTGAATCTTGAATTTTTTAATAAGAATGTGCATATTTTTTTAGTCAATTATGGTGCCTCATCCAACATTATGCATATTTTGTCTACTTAAAATTGAATGTTATACCACAAGAATCGGTACAACTTAATAGATTAGAAGTCAAGGTTTTAGGTGAAATAAAAGAAGTCTTAATTAGGTTAGCATCCAAACCTAAGGTCTTTCATATCATTGTCATTATAATATTTAATATTCCTGAATCTTATGGTCTTATTTTGAGTAGAGATTGGTTAGAAAAGATAAAGGGGTATTTTTCAACTCACTAATCACATCTCTAGCTACCATATAATGGAAATCCCAATAAAATCAAATTTGATAGGGAGAATCACATGAAACATATTGTTACTAATCAGGAAGAAGAGTAAAAACCTATTTCCTTTACTAATAATATTTTGGAAATTATTTTGTGGAATCTCATTTTGGTAATTTCACACTCAATTGTCTCCCTATTCATCTGTCTCTATCTGTTCAAAAATTGAAAACTTTTAGCAGACCAATACTTCTCATTTTGTAAATATTGTAGATTCTTGTGTAAATAAACCTATAGATAATATTTTTTGGAATTTGTACTTTGATAGCTCGAATTATAATGCTGGTTGTAGGTGTAGGATGCATTCTAATTAACCCTAACTCAGAAAATACTATGTTCACCTGTAGGCTAGAATTTGGATGTACAAATAACATGGTTGAATATGAAGCACTTTTGCAAGGACTAAGAAAATAAATCAGCCTAGAGGTTAAATATTTAGAGGTTTTTGGTTACTTTGAGATAGTTATTAAACAAGAAACAGTATTCATTGTGTTTCTTGTCACTTGAAGCATTATCAATCACATGTTCAAGAATTAACCTCTCATTTCTTAGCAATAAATATATATATATAT
>APFE031357007.1:22011-41405 GCA_000404065.3 Pinus taeda | reverse complement strand
TATATATTATTATAGTGGAATCGGCAACAGGGGCAGCCTCGTGACTCGCATTACATGGGGTCGATTCTAACCACTACCTCTATGACCACTGGGAGCTGTGCCCGCCCCTCTATACAGCTCCAAGATAAGTCCGAGGGATTTGAACTCATGACCTTCAGTATGGAGTCCGCCTTTCTAACGAACTTTACCGCATTGTGATTCCCAACTTGCCTACCCCATAGGGGCTTCTTAGATCAATATTAGTCCCATCCCAGGGTTACAAAATGCAAGTGCATATGTCTTAGAAAAAATTTCTTTTAAGGTCATACCTCCTGAGGAATTCAACCCTGATTGCTTCTTAATTGAGTTAATATTTCAACTATCCATTCTTGATAATGTCTCTAACATGAGATTTTTTAATGACAACGAATATCCTCACTTCAGAGGGAACATATGATGATCAGGTAATCTATGAAGACTCTCATGATAGAGAATTGAATAAATCATCCAATGAAAGTAAAGTTGAAAACTCAATCCCTGAAGTTGTAGTCAAGTCAGAGGATTTTTATCATATTAAGGATAGCTTTAAGAGACCTACCAATTGAAAAAATTCTATTTCTTCCTTGAGATTTGAAATCATTAATCTTGGCTCAGAGGAAAATCATCAAAACACTAATCTGGGTATCAAACTTTCACTAGACGAAAGACTAGGCTTTATTCATCTACTCAAAATATATAAGGATGTCTTTTCCTAGAATTATGATGATCTCAAGGCCTATGATACCTCAATCATCCAACAGAGCATACCATTGTTTCCTAATGAAAAACTTCTCCAGCAGAAATTAAGGAAAATTCATCCTAATCTTGAACCTCAAATTAAATCTAAATTGAAAAAAAATTGTTGAAATAAAATATTATTTGCCAGTTAGGCATTCAAAGTGGGCATCTAATCTGGCTCCAGTTGGGAAAAAGAATGGAGATATTACAATTTTCATCAATTTTAGAAACTTTAACAAGGCTTCTAAAAAATATAACTTCCCATTACCTCCCATGAAACAGATCTTGGAATCTATTGTTGGACCAAATTTGATGTCATTTCTTGATGGATTTGAGGATATAATCAAATCCTCTTTCATCTCAGTGATAGATTTAAAACCACTTTTAGGACTAAATGGGGAACATACTCTTACCAAAAGATGCAATTTTGTCTTATCAATGTTTGGGCAACATTTCAGAGAGAGATAGATATTGCATTCATATGATTAATTAATAAAAAAATTGTTTTTTATCTTGATGATATTAGTATATTTTATAAATGATGAAAAGACCATATTCATGCTTTAAAATAAATTTTTGAACATTGTAGGAAATTTGGTATCTCTTTGAATCCTAAAAATTCATTTTTTGGTTTCTCAAAAGGAAACTTTTAGGATTCATTGTCTCAAATATCGAATAATAATAGAGCTTGATAGAGTGAAATCCATATCATAAATTTCACTTCAACACAACAAGAAGTCCATGCAATCATTCTTAGGAAAAAATAATTTTTTCAGTTATTTTATCCCTGAACTTTCTAGTATTACCTTTGTGAAACATGATTAAAGAGAATGCAACTTTCTAATGGGCTGTGATAGAAAGGAAAGATTTTGACTCTATCTAACATGCACTACACAAGCTCCCTCTTTGTTATCACCAAATTATGGTAAAGAAATTATTTTATATACTTTCTCTTCTAGCCAATCTTATGTAGTTGTTCTAGCATAGAAAAATAATTTGGATGTGGAAGTACCTATAACATTCAAGAGTTCAATATTAAAATGATAAGAGCTACAATATTCATACATGGAAAAGTAGGCATATGTGGTATTCAAATCAATTAATCATTTTAGATCCTTCATGATTAAATCAAACACTACGGTAATTGTACCCTATTCTACTGCCAGAAATCTATTAGTTTAGAAATACCTTAGTGAAAAGAGAGCTGATTGGGATGTTTCATTACAAGAATATGATTTGGAAATAAAGTATGCTAAGAGTGTTGGAAGTCAAGGAATTTGTAAGTTGGTTACACAAAATATAGATTCAAAATTAGGAAATAGTTTAGAATGATAGGTACCAAAAGATCTACATTGGGTATGGGTTACTCCTAACACTTATAATTCTCAATATGTAGACCTAATTTATTTTTTGACTCATGGCACTTCCCCTCTACATCTAGAATCCAAGGAAAACCATGTTTTGAGGCTTAAAGAAAATGAATACGAACTTATCAAAGGGGTTTTTCTTAGAAAAATATATGATTCCATCCTTTTAAGGTGTTTGGAAAAATCTAAATCTGACAAGTTTTTGTAAGAACTACATGACAATCCAACCGGTGGTCACTTTGGAGGTGACACAATAGCTCATAAATACTCCATGAAGGATATAATTGGCCTACGACTTTCAAGGATTCTCATATATATATACAAAGATGCCAGATCTGCCAGAATTTCTACTAGAAGGGATAAGAAATTTTCATTACTTTTGCAACCTCTTATTATCAATTAACATTTTGAGCAATGAGGCCTCAACGGAATCGAGGAGATTTTTCCTAATCCTTCCAAACAACATAGGTTTATTCTCACTGCAACTATTTACTTTACCAAATGGGTGGAGGTCATTTCACTTGAAAATGTTACTACTAAACAAGTGATTTCTTTTATTGATCAGTATATAATCACTAGGTTTGGTTTCCTGAGCACATTAATTTGTGATAATTCCAGATATTTTCCTTCTAATGCACTTACTGAATTCACTATCCAAAAGTGTTTTAAAATAAAACATCCATCTAGATATTATCCTTAGGGAAGTGCCTTAGCTGAATATACTAATAAAAATATTTTAAAGGTAATCAAAAGAACCATTGATGACAACTAGAAAGGTTGGCACAAAGCTCTTGTATATGCATTATAGGCTAAGAGAATTACATAGAAGGCACCTATAAGAACCTCCCCTTACTTTCTTGTATATGGAAAGGAAGCAATTTAACCTCCTAATATTTCCTTTCCTTCATTAGCCCTAGTTCATTTCATTCAAGAAGAACCTTTCTATAGCCTACAATAACTCCTACGACAAATATTTAAGCTAGAGGAAACAAGAGAAAAGGTCAATCAAAACTATAATAATCACCAAAATATCATCAAACAATGGTTTGATAGAAATTTAGTAGGTAATAAATATTTTATGTTGGTGATTTAGTTTTGAAATGGGACAAAGCACATGAAGATAAGGGTAAACGCACCAAATTCCAGAAACTCTAGCTTGGTCCATTTCAAATTTCCAAGAAAATCGGTCCATCCACATTTGTTTTACAAACCCTTGAGGAGGTTGAAGAAAATGTTCTAGTGAATGGACATATTTAAAAAAAAAATATTTTTCATGAAAACTCAGTGCTCCCCTGTAAATATGTAAATAATCATTTGTAAATACATTTTGCTAGTTATTTATTTATTCACAATGATTTGCAACATGTTGCACTTTTTATATCTTGTTTATACATCTTTTATAATAGAGAATTATTAATTAAAAGAATGTAGAGAAATTTGAAACTCATACTTTACCTATCATCATGACTAAATTCATGATTAATTAATGCTATGTAAGAAAGTATTCTTTGGAAAATACTTTGAAGTCTTCCCTTCTTCAGAAGTATAATTTCCCTTTTCATGATTAATATACACCGAAAATGGAAAATTAATAAATGAATGGTTGACTGAAAATTGTGATATGCATTGCACTTGAGTAACTTTATTATCACCCAAATTCTTATATGCCACTATGAAATATGCAATCTCCAATACTATAATCAAAAGGAAATTATTATAATAAATATGAGAAGTTATACCTATTTCGCAGGTCTATGTACTCCACAAATGACATTACCATGATCCCTGCATTGTCTGCCTTCTTTTCACCTTTCAAAGTCTCCATTGCACCCTAATGTCACCGCCAGTTTCAGAAGGCTCACGATGGTGACTCCTGGAGGAGGGGGATCCATCCCTCCTTCAAATTTGTTCTCATCAGTGCATCTCACGCCTCCACTACCCCTGCATCTAGCTCTGGCCAACATAAAGGAAAACAAATGGAACAGTCGGCCCTAGGTACCCAGTGGCAATCATGTATGAGAGGTTGTTTCTTACCAAAGGTGACCAAGAACATCAAAGTGGTGATCCCCACCAGTCATCTGGAACAATATCATCAGTTCATGCAAGATCATGCAATTATATGTAAATTCATGAGTATTTCACCTAGAAAGGTTGATATTTTGCACCAAATCTAGCTTAAATGGAAACCAAAATCCTCGTTTGATCTCCAGATACATGAAAAGGGTTTCTTCACAGTCATTTTTGAATATCTGGAAGATCAGAAGTGAATCTTGGACAATGGCCCTTATTTCATGAATAATGCAAGTCTTTTCATGAGACACTGGGAACCTTGTTTAACCCAGAGAAGGAACAATTCTTAGCTGCTTCGATCTCAGTTCAACTATATTTTCTCCCAGAGGAATTTTTGGAGCTCGATATCCTCTAATTAATTGGAAATTTTATAAGAGACTTTGTCCAAGTCTTCGAGATCACACTATGCAGAAGATTTTCTTCGTATGCTCAGATTTGTGTGTATATAAACATTTCCCAGCCTCTTCTAAAATATGTGGAAACAGAATACCAAGATTAGATTTGGTCCTAGCTGTCAGAGTACGATCACATCCCATTTAGGTGTAGGATTTTCCATGAATATGGACACTTATTCCAGGATTTCCCGCACCATGCCCCAACACCATTAGTAGCTCCCCCCTCAAATGACTTCTAGGAAGTTCATTGATGGCCTCCCCTAGTAAGAAAAGCTTCCCTGTCTTCCATCCCAACAAACACTTTGCATGCAACTCCCAGTTGAGCGATTGAACCATCACAATAGTCCCAAGCCGCCCCTTGAGCAACAATAAAGTGACCCTACCTAGCCCAGCAATAAATTGTTTTTCTATCTCAGGAGATCCATTAGATTAGAACACAGAGGCTACTTATGGAGTTGCGCCCCCAACTCGAGAAGAAATGGAAATATAATAGGGTCTGAACAACTCCAAATACAAACAATCGAGCAAATCGAAAACCTCGAAGGTCCAAGCCAACAGTAAGGAAATTCAGTAAGTCCTCACGCAAGTTCTACAAGCTTTGGAACACGATGTGAAACTAGATCAGCTCAACTCAAATGAGAGAGTAATGGTTTCCTATCTCCGAAGTTGGGAACAATATGGAACATCGGATATCCCTCAAGGTTAGCTTGACCAATTCCACCAAATCTACAATGACTGGAAGAAATGCCAAGTCATGGCGAAACCTTCTCCTCAAACATCTCTTGTCATCAAGGAAGAAGATACACCCATGCAATGGACAAAGCCTAGATCAAGCACTCGGAAGAGGGGTAGAAGGCCAACCTGCGAAGTCATATAAGAAGCAAGGGAAATCTTAATTAACTCAAGGAAAAACAATGTCTTGATAGAGTATTAATAGCAGTCTTTCCCCTCTCCCCTCAATGAAGCTACTATCATGGAATATAAGTGCCCTCAACTCTAAAGGAAATTTGAGGTACCTGAAAGATCAAATCTAAGAAGAGAAACTAGATATAGTAATCCTACAAGAAACCAAAATAATGCAAAAGAAACTCAACAAAATTGTTTTCCAGAAGCTGGTTAGTGGCGGATTGTATGGCTTTTGATGCTAAGGGCAGTGCAAGCGGTCTAGGTATCTTATGGGACCCTCCATCTATTTCCTTTTGGAAGTGGATAGCCAATCCCCACACTCTTTCAAGAAAATCTGAATGCATTGGCTCATCAAACAAGAGCTGGTTGACAGGGGAATATAGACCCATGTTACCATGGATGGAAACGGGTTCTCTTCATAGTCTTCAATACCTCAAGGAGCTTTTTGGAGAAACCAACTGGATAGTGGTCGGGTACTTAAATCTTATCAAGGACGTAGGTGAGAAGAAGGTTAGCATTTGAAGTGTAGATCCGATCTCCCAGGAACTTTCAAGCCACAATCCAAGATCAGGGAATGGAAGACATTGACTTAAAGAACAACTCCTTCACCTAGAACAATCAACATGGTGGTAAGTATCAAATAGCCTCAAAAATTTATCATTTTATTCTTTCGAATAACATCCTCTAGCAGGACCTATTTTTTCAAGCTAATATTCTTCGTTCCTTGGAGCAGACCATTGGCTGATTTGTTTAGAGACTGATCTATGCATGGCTCCCCAAAATAGTTTGCTCTGTTTCTAAGCTTTCTGACTAAAAAAAACTAGACTTTTTAGCTAAAATGGAGGACTGGTGGAAAGAAATAAGGGTAACTAGTCGCAACCCAATCTAAACCTTTCAACTAAATTTTAAGGGAATAAAAGGAAAAATCAAAGAATGGAACAAAATAGACTTTGGCAATATACAACGGGAAAAGAGGATACCGAAAGATGAAATGTGATCTCTCCAGCAGCAGATCATCTTGGAAGGGAGATCTGATGATCTCATAGCCCAGGAAGGTCATCTCTTAAATGACTTAGAGCAGCGGAGGAAACAAGAGGAGATTATGTGGAAACAAAAGTTGGGGGTTCAGTGGCTCTAGGAGGGTGAGTGAAACATGAAATTATTCCACCGAACCATGATGAAACATCACTAGTTCAACTGTATCTTCTCCCTTAACAACTCAAATGGACGATGAATAGTGAAACACAAGGAAATTTAAGAAGAACTAATAACTCGTTTCTAAACCTTGTTCACCGAACCAGACGTGGACAGGAGGGAGGCAATCTCCAGCATCCAACAACATATTCCTAAACTAATTACGGAAGATCAAAAAAAAGTTGTTATCAGAGAAATATCCTTAGTAGAAGTGGATGAAGTGGTAAAGGATCTCCCATCAAGTAAAGCCCCAGGCCCGGATGGCTTCACCCCTGAGTTCTTTAAAGTTAGTGGAAATTCTTGGGAGAAGAGATTCTAGAACTAGTATACTATTCTCAACGCACTCAGTGGCTATGATTGGATCCAAATGCAACATTCTTGATGCTTGATCCTAAGAAGGGTGTGACACTGGATTTGAATGGTTTTCATCCTATTGCGATGTGCAAAGTCATCTACAAGATTCTCTCAGGAATGTTAGTACATCGGCTCAAACCTCTATTAAAATAATAATTGGTTTGAAGCAGTCAGGCTTTGTAGAAGGATGACAAATCATGGACGGGATCCTGCTAGCTCATGAGGTAGTACACTCGCTAACCTTTTCTTGGACCCCAGGTATGCTCATTAAATTAGATCTTTCAGAAGCTTAAAAACGGTTGAATTGGGATTATTTGTTGTCCATGCTTATTACATTTGGGTTTTCTCCCTCTTGGATTAGGTGGATCCAGTCAATGATTTTGACCCTGTTCTTCTCCATTTTGGTGAAGGAAGCACCTTGTAGGAAAGGTTCCAAGGGGCTAAGGAAAGGTGACCCCATTTCACTATTTCTCTTTATCATCGTTGAAGAAGGTTTTGGAAGGTTAATCAAGGTGGAGGTTGAATCACGTAGCCTCACAGGTATCAAGATCTTGCAAGAAGCACCTCCTCTTACCCATCAATAATTTGTTGATGAAGATATGCTCTATGGGAAACCCACCGTAAAAGAGACTAAGCATCTATGGTATATCTTAGAGCTTTTCCAGAAGGCTTCTAGTACCCAGGTCAATGGCAATAAATCAGATATATTATTTTCCAACACTCATCCTCGAGTGCAAATCAATCTAGAAATAACTCTCGGATTCAAGATAGGCTCGCTCCCTAGCACCTACCTTAGAGTCCCTATGGTGAAAAATTCTCTGAAGGTCTCCCACTAGAAGGATTTGGTGTCCTGTATTGATAAAAAAAACTCTCTAGTTCGACCTTCAGGGTTCTGAACTAAGCAGGACAACTTGTTCTCTTGAGGGCAGTCCTGCAGGCCATTCCCATCTATCAGTTATCGACCCTTCCACCCATAAGAGCATTTATAAGGAGCTAACGACCAAATTCTGAAAATTCCTCTGGGTTGGCCCACGAATTGGTCGCAAATGGGTCTTGGTGGCTTGGGACAAGTTATGTAATCAAAGATCCATTGATGCCAAGGGTTCATATATCCAGAGCTATTATCTCAAGTCCTCAGTGCAAAGGTTTGGTGGTGCTAGGTGTAAGGTGGTCAAGAGATATGGAAGAAACTCTAGGCCACCAAATATAGGATAGAAGGTTCGTAGGACCCACTGCAGAACTATCAAAACTTACCACATGGATTTTCAATCTGGAACCGAGTAATGGCTCAGTAGGGCATCATACAAGATCATGGGTTTTGGGAAATCAGGAATAGATGTAAAGCCAAAATTTGGGATGAGAGTTGGATGCAGAACCCCAGAATTGATTGAAACCGTAATCTTGCCAATATCCAAGTATTCACCTCTCAGTTCAGCATAGATCATGTGAAGGAATTCTGGAGAGACTCCCCCTAGGGAAAAATGGAGAGAGTGGAAATCTTCAATCAATTTGCTGGTCCATAATCCCCCTCTAGACTAGGAAGTGCTTACTTTGAACCTTTAACAACACCCTATTCTTAACAATGGTGAACCTGATAAATTAATATGGGGTCATTGATCGGCAAGAACATTCACCCTCAAGGAAGCCTACTCAATTTTATCTTCATCAAGTGATTAGGAACCAGACCTATTGTGGAAAAGGAATTGGTACTCAAGATTATGGCCAAAAGTCTCATTCTTCCCATGGTTAGTGAGTCGTGGCAAGCTAATCATGTGGGATAAAATTCAGAGAAAAGGCTTCCTAGGCCTGTCCTAGTGCCCTTTATGATACAACAAGGAGGAAATGGCTAACTGCCTTTTAAACTACTACCCCAAGGCGGTGGAAATCTGGGCCCAACTCAAAGTGGCATTTGGTGCATCTGACTGGTTAGCCAACAGTTTACCAAAATCCTTGGAAACATGGAGATGGAATCCCTAATGTTAATAGAGTCTAATGCCTCTCACAATTTTTTTTCCTCTGGAATATATGGAAATCGAAAAAAAGAGAAGTCTTCCACTCATAAGCCTTTTATGAATTAAATGTATGGAAAACCATCCTTCAGAACATCAAAGTAACTCTCTCTATCTCATACTAGACTAAGGACAACTAGAAAATGGTGGGGCATGAATGTACCATTTTAGCAAACCTTCATCTTCAGAGGGATTCCATGGATTATGAGCCACGTCGTTACCCCCTAGTGCAGGTTACTTCATCTAGAGTGTTCACCTGTCCTCCTCTAGGTTTCCTCAAACTTAACTTCGATGGGGCTCAAAGGGAAACCCAAGGTTGACTAGCCTAGGGGGGATAATTCGCAATAATATGGGGCAAGTAGTCAAGTTCTATGTAGCATCATGTGGTATTACCACTAACAAAGTGGTGTAGTATCTGGCATTGGAAAGGGAACTCCACTAGCTATAGATTTGGGGGTCTCCAAGCTTCAAGTCACAAGAGACTCTCAAATAGCAATAGTTATGCTTCAAATCCTTATCAATGGATCTTCCTCAGAGAAAGTAATAAAAATATGGTAGTTGGAGCTAATAGGCAAGCATATCCATTCCCATCTCTCCTCCTTTAATTATGTAATCACAGAACATGTTGACCAGCAAGGAAATAAGGCAGCATATAACCTATCTAATTGGGTCAGTGATCACAAGAGCCACCTAACTAATCTATGTCAGATAGTGGAAGAGGAAGAGGTTTCCCCTATGGGGTGAGATCCTAGAACTACGTGGCTCCTTGTGGCCCGTGTCAGTAGTCATGTGGCAAGTGGAAGGGGGACTGGCCCCTCAATCCCCTCACTTCATTAAGCAATCAGAGGTGAGTAATGTCGAGCGTGGGAGGAGATGTTCTAAGTTTATGGATGGGTAATTTGAACACCATTCATGTTGATTTGGTGGTTCAGCTTCATGTGTTTGAGTGTTTTATGCGTAGTAGCAAAAGAAGAGGAGTTTGGCCTTTTGGTTTTGGAGGCATTGCAAGTGTTTTTTCTCTAAGTTCAGGTGAGGCTATTTGGTCTTGCACCTGTCCTTGGAAGGGTTCCCCAGGATTTTCTTGTCTAGTGCAGTGTAGATTGAGGTAACAATAACCACCCAAATTTTTTGGTTCAATTTAAATTTGGAAGGTGTAGGATTCTTGTTCTCTAGTCGGTGTAGGAAGTGGGTGCGTGAGCGAAGTCTCTGGTGGGCTGAGTGGAGCCACATTGTGTGGCTCTTTTGGTTTTTGGTACATACCAAGGGAAGGAGAGCTACTCTCCTGCAATTCATTGGGTTTGAGTGTCGAAGTATTCAACAAGAAAGGTGTTGTTGTTCTTTGGTCGGAGTGGGGTTCATCTGGACCACTTTAAGCCTAGAAGTCGACGACCTTGGCACTTTGTCCAGCCACTTCCATGGTGGAATAGATCGATGTAGTGGTGAAGGGTGGTGGGAAGAAAGGTGTTGCTTTGGGAGAGGTATTGGAGGTTCACATTCCTTCTCGAGCGATGGGGTGTTTGAATTTCAGAGAGGAGATGGTGGTGGTTCGGAGTCAATCTCGCCTAGTCATTGGGTGGCTACTCTGGCTTTCCTATTTGTAGTGACTATTGTGGTATCGTAGGCCCCTTCAGGATGAGGCCATCCTTGTGGTGTTGTAAAGCTACATTCCTTGCAAAGCATAGCCTGACGGGACATGAAGACCCGAAATTGGCCATCCCACTAGTGAATTCAGGGCAAGAGGGTGTTGGGTCGAGTCAAGGAGGCAAGGTTGCGGGACATTCCAGGTGGTCGGATAATGGTGCACAAGGGGGATGCGAAGGTGGTGGGAAGGTGACAAGGAAAGGTGGGTGACCTCTGTAGGCTCAGACGCGAGGATAAATGAAGTGTGGTGGGAAGAGGAGCCATGGGTATGGCAGCTGGTTGGAAACCGACCCGCAGGAAATTCAACATTGCTTCCTACAGAATTGATGAGAATTAATCCATCCTTTACTAGATCATATGGAAACAACTAAGATAACTAGAAGGGAGGAACATGTAGAGATGGTAGCCACCTTGGATAGAATGCACTACTTCCAGTGCCAGGTTCGTGAGTGAGTGGTGGTGGTTTGGTGTGGACAGAACGTGCTCTCCGAAAAGGTGGAAAAGTTGGAGCCATGGATGGCTCACTTTGAAGGGTATGTCCAATGCGTCTTATGACCATCGCCTCCTCTAGGAACAAGCTCAGATAATCCAACTTCCATCTCTTCTAATGAATATCATGATCGCAAGTGCCCTCCTGGTATTACTTTTTTTTGGAGCCAATGGCCCTCTCGAGCTAGGACTATGTCTCTAGCATCCTTTTTGTAATTTTGTCACCTCTTGCATACGATGGTAAAAAAACATTGGTCAAGTTGAGACCACCTATTTTTTGAAACTTCGTATGTATATCTTTTATGCTAGTTGAATAGAATATTGGTTTACAAAAAAAAATGAGAAGTTATGGGAAATGCATGCAAACTTGTCAGGGTATAGAATAATTTCATTGGTAGTGTATAACTATATTCATGATACTATGGTAACTTCTTCAGGGTACTGAAGGGTGGTTGGAGGGGGAGGCATTCTCATTAATCCTAAAGGAACAACCAAAGCAAGCTACTCATGGGGGTTAGGAAGAAGTTCTAATAATCAAGCAGAAATATATGGGATTTTACAAGGTTTAATTATCGCCAAGGACAAATTGTGGGTGACATTATTATCCTAGGGTATTCAATGATTATGATCCAATATATAATCAAGAGAAATAGACCAAAGGAAAACCATCTTGCAAGGTCTCTTCAGAGAATCATAACTCTTATGGAAAGTTTTCGTTTTGGGAATTGCTTTCTCATCATAAGAAGCAACAATATGGAAGTAGACATGATGGAAAATTTAGCATGCTCCCTAGAATAAATTGATTTGGTAATCAATGGTTATCGAAGAAGGCGTCTCATCCCTTAATCTTTCATTTTAGATTTTTAGACTTATAACTAAGGTAATTGTCTAATGGAACATAACATGATTAAAAGGAGATATAAGGAGCTTCCATCATATTCATTTTCGATTATGAAAATTATTTCATTATGCAAGGATCAGGTCATTTGATTGGAATCATGTTGATTCTCAAGGTGTTCAGATGGATTCTAACTCAAATTCTAGATCTTCTTCTTTGGGTAGCCCCTATTCTCACTACTAGAATACCCACGAAGCTCTCCATAAAGTTGAATATGAACTCCAAGTTAACGTGTGTTAATTGTCTCATGCTCAAATTGAAATTACAGATAAATTATTGGCCCTCTAGTTCCAACTCTATCGAGTGACAAATAAAGTGGATGCTCTCAAAAGCATAGTTATGGAATTAAGGATTAGCTCTAAAGCTTAGGCTACAATAGACACACCAATGGATTATAAAGGAATGTCAAAGATTGACCTCAACTAGCCTGTTAAAGCTAATGACTAAGTACACTAGTAACTTTTTTCATAATGTAATCTTGATATTAAGGTTGGTTCAGTTGGCTGTAGATATGCAGTAAGAGTCCAATCAATTTAATATAGTTTCCAAACTCTTATGTTTTCTAGTGTCCAGTCTCTAGGTCGTCAGTCCAGTCTATCTTGGTATCACCTTTCTAGCTTGCTCGAGTTGATCCAAATTTTGGGGGATAAGATCCAAGAACCAAGAATGCTAAGAGATGAGTAGAGAACCAACATAGGAAAATTAATGGAAGAATGCATTAATTGAATGCATTCCAAAATAAAACATGACAAAAGAAAACAAGATATACCACATTATTAAGAGAGAAAAATGTTGTTACAAATACATTGCATGGACCTCTCTGTCCTTTTACAAAGTGAGACCCAAATTTATAGTCTTTTAAGTTGCAATACCATGGGTAACTACCATGGGTGGATACCATGGATGGATACCATGTGTAACTATCATGGGTGGACGCGACTTTCCATTCGGATCATTCCTCGCCCCTTAAAAATAAATGGTCTCCATTGGATGAATTTCATCCAAAGAATATTTTGTTGAAGATGAGTTGTGGGTTTGTGGATGACCCAAAACCAAGTGTTGTTGAAGACAAGGGTTTCATGCGTTGACCCATAACCATGATGCATGAAGATCAGAGGATAAAGATACCCTGTAATTCTTGTGTTAATCCAATTATGATATGGATAGTGTGTGGCCTAGAAAATGGAATTTGATGGCAATGGTTTTGTGTGGTTGATCCATAACCATGATGAATGAAGAGACAAGGATAGAGATACCCTGTAATGCTTGTGCGCCAACTGCAATGCTAATAGTGTACAACCTAGCAAATGGTCTTCAGTGATAAGCATTTTGTGTGGTTTGTTAGAAAACTAGAAAACAAAACATGAATTGAATCACTAGCAGCTCACGAGTGAGCAAGTTGCACCTCGAGACTGCACAAACTAGAGTATACACTCTCATATTCAATTAATCAAAGATGAGCCAATAAATACATCTCAAAAGAATAGGGAGGTGAGAACAAACTCCTACAACCTAGGAACTAATCCTAACTTAAGGAGTTATGTTACAACCATGTAACCATTTCTCCATTAATACAATATAATATTAATTATTTTCAACTCTCCCCCTTAATGGATAAAGGATTATCTTGAAGTCCTAACATCCCCCTAAACAATTCAAACTCTCTTTCCTAAGAGGATTTGTAAAAATATCAGCCATATTGTCACATGTTTTACAATATTCAATAAAAATTTCTTTTGGCTGCACCTTTTCTGTTACAAATTGAAACTGAGTATCTATGTGTTTCATGTTCTTACGAAACACTAGAGTGTTTGCCAGCTTAATGGAACTCTAGTTTTCACAGTTGATGGCGATTGCATCTTTCTACTCTTCTCCTACATCATGGAGAAGCCTCCTCAACCAGATAGCTTCACATGTCGTTGCACATACTACTTGATACTTGGCTTTAGATGAAGATAAAGACACAATGCTTTAATTTTTACCACTCCATGTTATAACCCCAGATCCAATATTGAATTCATAACCCGTGATAGATCGTCGATCATCCAGGTTACTTGCCCAATCAGAGTCTGAAAAACCTGCTAAAGTAACATCAGATGTATCAATGCATAAAATACCATAATCACTAGTACCATGAAGATACCTCAGTACACTTTTTTCCACTACCCAATGACTTTCAAGAGGTTTAGACATAAACTGGCTCAACCCACTAACAGAGTATGCTAACTCTGGTCTATTTGTAGTCAAATATATCAGACTACCAACTAGCTACCTATACAAAGTAGCATCCATCTCCTTAGAGCCAACGTTTCTACACAATTTTAGATTTTTGCTACAAAGGTACTAATGTTGTCTTACACTGTTCCATTATGAAATTTTTGAGAAGCCCTCTGACATACTTCCCTTGAGTAAGGAAATTTTTCCCAGAGTCTCTCCATACTTCAAGACCTAGATAGTAATGTAAACTTCTGAGGTATTTCATCTCAAAAACCTTTGACATCTACAATTTGATTTCTTTGATTAATGCATCTACATTACCTGTTATAATCATGTCATCCACATAAAAGGAAATCAAAATTATCTACCCCTATTCATTATGCATGGTATATATATTTGGATCATTCGTACTCCTATGAAAACCATGTTGTAAGAAAAATGAATCAATCTTCTCGTACCAAGACTTGAGTGGTTGCTTTAAACCATAAAGGGACTTTTTCAATCTACAATATAAATGCTCTTTCCCTTGTTTAACAAACCCTTCAGGCTACATTAAATAAACCTCAAATAATCATTTAAAAATTCAGACTTAAAATATAAATGGTGTAGCTTCCACTGATGTTTTGTTGCTACAACAATTAACATTCTAATAGTATTCAGTTTGGCTACAGGAGAAAAGGTTTCTTCATGGTCAATTCCTTCTTTCTATGAATAACCCTTTGCTACTAGTCTAGCTTTAAAATTTTCTATACTTCCATCTGCATTAAATTTAGGTCTATAAAGCTACTTGCAACCTATGGGTATTTTTCCTTCAGGCAATTCATCTAGTTCCCAAGTATTATCTCTAATAGTAGATTCAAATTCTTCGTTCATCGTGGTCCTCCACTCATGAGATTGAATAGCTTCTTTATAATTTGTGTCTTCTATAACATATAAAATATTTGACATTAAAGCATAGTCTCTCAATCTACTAGCAGTTGATTCTGCCTACCTAATCTTCTCAGTAATGGACTCACCTCAAATATGTCTTCTTTAGACCTTAGCAGGCTTGACTTATTGATTTCATCACCAACGTCTTCCTCTTTCTGATGTTGTTGTTGTTGTTGTTACATGTCCTCACTGCTTTCTTCCATCAACAATGGAATGTGCCACTCTTCAAGGCTATTCTCCTTATTTCCTTCCTCAGTCTACTCATGAAATAGCACATCTCGACTCGCAAAACCTTTATGAGTCAAAGGATTAAACAAATTATAAGCTTTAAATTCAGTAAAGTGTCCTACAAAGATGCATTTCATGGCTTTAGGGTCTAACTTCTTCCTATCATCCTTGGGAATATGGGCAAATACTTTTGACCCAAAAACCCTTAAATGATTCACTGCAGGCTTATATCCATAAAATGCTTCACAAAGAGTTTTAAAATTGAGACATTTAGTTGGATTCCTATTTTTCAAGTAAACTACAGTGTTAATGGCTTCAACCCAGAAACCATTAGATAGACCCTTACCTTGAAGCATACTTCGTGTGCACTCCATAAGGGTTTTGTTATTTCGTTCAACAACTCCATTCTGCTGCGGAGTGTGAGGTACTATTGAATAATCCCATGATTCCTACAAAATTTCATGAACTCTCCCAAGTTGTATTATCCCCCTTGATCAAAGCAGAGAATCTTAATGAATTTCCTTGTCTTCTTCTCCACCGTATTCTTGAATTCTTTAAAGCATTGAAATTTCTGACTCTTCTTTCTAATAAAATATACCTAACAGAATCTAGTGCAATCATCAGTAAAAAGTAGAAAATAATATGCACCACCTAGCAACCTAGTCTGCATAGGTCCACATATATCTATATGCACAAGCTCCAGAATATCTCTTTTATTCCTATCAGCGTTAAAAGGAAATTCTTCTCTATGCATTTTCCCTAACGCACATCCATCACAATCTAAATGAATATTATGAAAAGCAGGTAATCCATCAACCATACTTTTTCTTTGTAGCAGCATGAGATCTTGTAGGTTAAAATGGTCAAATCTTTGATGCTAGAGATTCTTAGCTGTCAGTCTTGTTGAAGCCAGAGCTTGGTGTGGCATTCTCTTGACGCTCAACATATAGAGGCCTTCCACACACACTCCTAATGCAACTCATTACTTCTTGTTGTCCTTTATGACACAATATGATTTCAATAATTCGACTTGCAGGTCTTGATCTTCCATCATTGAAATAGAGATCACGTTCTTCTTGATCCTAGTTACACACATCACATTTTTAATATATCTGATTTTACCATCAAATAACATCGCTGGAATATCACCGTACCCCTTGATTTGATAACCTCTATCATCACCTAAATATATGTTAGCTCCAAAAGTAGTTTCTTCAAAAATTTTGAACCAATGTCTATTACCTATAATATGTGAAGACACACCTGAATCTATGAACCATATTTCAGACTCATCCTCCTCAATAATTAAAAGAGCCTAACCAACTACAAATAATCGAAGATCATGAATATGGCCTTCATCGGAAAAATGGCCTATGTGTTTTTTCTGTTTATTTCTAGCCTCATCTTCCTGTCTCTTAAAACAAAACTTATATAAGTGACTGATTTTCCCATAGTATAAACATTTAATGTCAGATTTATTTCGAGACATACCTCTAAATGGTCTCTTCTGAAAAATGCCACCACCTTTCTGTCCCTGTGGTTGTTTCCCTTTGTATGGCTTCTTCTTCGCCATCAGAGCAATATTGGCACTCTGTGGTCTCAAATTTTGCCGCCGCTCTACTTCATGTATCAGGATTCTTGTTAACTCTTCAAATGTATGGGTTTCCTTCCTTGCAAACAAGCCTGTGATGAACATTTGGTATTCATCCATTATCTCGTTCAATGTGATTGTGACAAGATCGTAATCAGACACCTTCTCCCCAATGTCTCCACTCTATCCTTCTGGTCCTTGACTTGTGCAATGAATCTGGCAACGGATTCATTCTCCTCCATCCTCATGGAAAACAACTTGCCTTTGAGCAACAAGATGTGATTGGTGTTCTGTGTCTGGTAGAGGTTCTTGAGTGTAGTCCAAATGTCACTAGATGATTTACAGTATCTGATATGTGGGATAATATTTTCTTTAACGGACATCTTCAATAAGACTTTCACCTTATTCTCCCTTTTATCTCAATCCTGCATTAGTGTTGTCGTGTCGTCTGCTACCATGGTCGGTTTCTACTCATCACCACTGACGATCGACCAAGTGCTCGATCCCTCATGAAACATTTGTAGCTTGAATTTCCAATTGGTATAATTGGCCCCATCGAGTTTATTAGATTCGTTGAAATATGCTTCTATAAAATTGTTCATTTTCGACTGATTAGAATCCCAATCCCTTGATCTATAGTCGATTCTCAACAAGTGAACAATTACAAGCTACAATTTTTTTTTCCATACCAAAACCTTTGAATCGATCATTGTTCTGCCACCAAACTTCCCGATCTACTTCTGATTTGTTCGATCTACCACAAATCTACCATGATCTCTCTATCTGCAACTCAGATCCACCACCAAACTGCTTGATCTGAAGCTCATAACCATAAAAAAACACGCCATCACTCTTTTAGACTGAAAAACAATGATGATTTAAAATCCCTCTAAGGAGAGGTCTATCATTGCGGGTTTGACCCTGAGTTCTGCGATGATCATCACTTCTGTCAGGCTAAAAGGCACACTGACCGTTTTGTGCTTAGCTGGAGATACACTGAGACTTGTGAGAAAACAAATTTCTCCTGTGAGTAAGGTATGTCACTCCCGACCACCTAGACTCCGAAAATGTGAGCACTGAGGCTCCTTTGTTTCCACTGGGGCACTATAGCAACGAAGGGTATGTAGCCACTAGGGCTCTAATGTAGCCAATAAAGCTCTGCAGGTAAATCAACCTCACCAAATCTGAGCTCCAATACCATGTTAGAAATATGGAAAGAAAAACATGAATTCAATTAATTAGTAGCTCAGAGCTGAGCAAGCTACACCTGGAGACTACACAAACAAGATTATACACTCTCATATTCAATTAATCAAAGATGAGACAATAAATACATCTCAAAATAATAGAGAGGTTAGAGGAAACTCCTACAACCTAGGAACTAATCCTAACTTAAGGAATTATGTTACAACCATGTAACCATTTCTCCATTAATACAACACAATATTAATTATTTTCAACTTGGTTATCTTTGAACTATGGATTTATGGATGACCATGATGAGTGGAGATATACTCTCTAAACATATACTAGTGCTTCTTTGAGTGTGCTTTTGTAATATATGTCTTCAAATATTAATTGAATAAAGTCGTAATCGTACATGATGTACCCGATGAGATTCCATTCACCTATGATGATTCGTATCAAAAGTTTAGGATCTTCCCACGTGGGAATTCCATTGACTTTCCATTGACTTTATTGAAAGCACACATTGCATTGCTCACATGTCCATCCTTAACGCACATCTCAAATGGCGATGGGAGATTATCCCTCATGTTTTGTTGAGTGAGCATTGCATCAAAGTCAAACCAGCTGACATTATGCCAAGTGTTGTCCAAAAATGATGGATATGAGGAGGTACTTGTATCCCCATCATGAATATCACATTGTAACATGTTTGATAAATAAGGAGGAGAATGGGAAGTTAAACATAGAATTGGTTCTTCTTCACCATGTATACCTAGTTGCATATCACAAGGATTCAACTCAATTCTCTGTTTACTTTTGTCCAGAACAGTTAGATCTAAGGGAGAAATTTTATCCCCATAAACTTTTCTTTCCGATGTTCCAACAGATACACTCATCTCATAACATGCAAGATATTGACTGGTTGCGTAATGTGCATGCCTTGGAACAAGATTCATATTAGGAGCCATATATTCTTATTGAAGTAGACAATTTATGTTGCAAATTCAAAATCCCAACACGCTTGCTAATGTTGGAATTCAGAGGCACAACAAATCAAAAAAAATAACACACAGCAGAATATCAAGCACATAAACACAAGAATTAACGTGGTTCACCCAACCAATCTGGGCTACGTCCACCAAACATAGGCATCAGGAGTTT